>DWLH01000356.1:0-22428 GCA_018249795.1 Heliconius telesiphe telesiphe
AAACATTTTTAAAGTGTTATTCCACACTTAGGAAAGAAAAATACTTATTTAGAAAACGTATAAAAATTTGAACGCAGCGGGACTCGAACCCGCGCCTCCTGGAAACCGACCAGGCGCTCTGACCACGTACGTTTTCTAAATAAGTATTTTTCTTTCCTAAGTGTGGAATAACACTTTAAAAATGTTTAAAAATACCTTTATGTATATTTTATGAATATTAAATATCAACATTAGTCGTATGTTTTAGTAGAAAACAATCAAAAAATCTTATAGAAATTACGATAATGTCGTAAAAAAATCATATTAGAATATTACTGATTAAAGTAGTAAAAAAATTATATTAGAGGTCATTATAGTTGTCAATCAATTCTGCTTATTAAATCAATAATCATGTATTTTAAGCGGGCGAAGCCGTGGGCGGGCCGCTAGTTTACAATAACCGCATTTAATCAAACTTACGCCTACTACGACCTTATGACGTCATAACGTCGTATATATATATATATATATATATATATATATATATATATATATATATATATATGTTAATAAATAATTATACAGTTAATTGTAGTAAAACAACAAGCTCACGACCAAAACTGATTTATTTCTGCTACCCATGTTTTTACATTCTACCTCACATTTATTAATATACAACATCTTCCCCTTACAAAAAAATAAAAAATAAAAAAAATGTAACATAAAAGCACAATCTTTTTGTGGGAATTACTTACCTATACTTGGTTCTATTGAGATGTCTTGGATATATAATAATAATATTTATAAAACTGATTTATTTCTCCTAACATGTTTTTACATTCTACCTCACATTTATTAATATACAACATTAATCTTTACTGAAAAGATACTTGAAAACTTAAGCTTAAGCTTTCTATTACAGGTCTCAACAGATGATTAGAGATGTTAAACTTGTCTCCCGTATACCGGAACGTTAATGACGGTGATAGGACAGTGACGAGCAAGAAGGTCTATTCTAGAAGGCCTTGGTATGCCCCACCAGTCGACCCTATAGAAGATATTAAGCCAGTCGATCAATATTCAGGTAATTTTAATTTTATCAACGGTAATTTATCTATAGTGAGCTATCAACAGCTCACATCATAAAAATTTTCAAAAGTAAAATAAAATAAAAATAACTATTAATAAATGAGAAGACTATGTTAAAGTAAATATTACTTCTATTACTATTTATGTGAAACATAGAATAAAATATTATTCTTATTAGTTCTACCAGTGCAAAGTTTTATATTTAAAATCAATCAAATCAATCTTTACATGGTAACTAAAATTTATTATATGAACGTTCATATTCTAAACCTGCAATTTTGGCAAAAGTTATACATAAAAGTTGTTCTTTCACAGTTTACGATCCTCCGCCTATCGACTACTATGATATATCTGATGGGGATGACCCAGTAACACCCATCCATGTGGAGACGTTAGGCCAAGGGGCATCAACATCCACAAATTCAAGATTCGATCAAACACCTACTACAAGGACAGTTCATGAATTCTCTATCGCCAATTCTATCAATTTAAGAGGTAATGTAAACCTATTAACGTATTTGTATGACGTCATATGTTTAATTGCTTGTGTTAAAATAGAAAGTTTAATTTAGTGGAAGTAACTATTATGTAGAATAGATGATGATAATGAAATTTGTTATATTTTTGTAAGTTTTTTACAAATTTAAATTTGAACTTTAAATTAAGACAAATAATGGTAGTCGAGTCGGTTTCCAGGAGGCGCGGGTTCGAGTCCCGCTACGTTCAATTTTTTTTATACGTTTTCTAAATAAGTACTTGTAAGATCATTGTGTTCTGTATTCTCTAACTGTGCAAAAAGATTACAGTAAAACAAAAAAAGAAATAAATACAACTATTTTTTTTTTTTTTTATTTGTTTAGTCATGATTATAGAAAAAGAATACTTCTTTATGAAGCGATAAAACTTTAAGAAATTATTATTAGGTTCAAATACATACATAGTACAAGATTATTTCTTTGTAGAAACTATATATTATGGGTCTATTTTGCATACTTTGCAAGACGAAAATTTAAAAATGTTGCGTTAATCATCTATCTGGAGAAGCAAATTTAAATTGTATTGCAGTTTTGCGGAGTTTTGATAAGAATTTTATGCTAGCACATAAACAACTGATAGAAGCTAGAGAGATAACAAAATATTGTTAAATATCTGGTAAAAGTTTTTTTTTTATCAGATCACACTATATCCCGAACAGCATGGTAGGTAGAGGAAACCTAGTGTTAAGACACTCCGTTCCCCACATTCCGTCAAGTTTTGGAGGCATTGCGTGTTGAGTAGCGGAACTCAACTCCGCGCACTGCCTCGACACCAGAGCGAAATGAAAAAATAAATATTTCATTTTTTCTTGTGGGAATTATACCCACAACCAGTCGATTTTACAGTCACACTTTGTTCCCCTGCGCCACGACTGGCGTTTTTTTAAGTAAGTTTTAATGAACTGGATTTATGTAAATAGCGCTTAAATTAAATCATAACAAGAATGTAGTTACTGATTTAGATTAAATTTAAATATTTACAGTTAAATACACTTAGGCTAGAAGATAGAAATAGCCTAAGACTTATAAATAACGATTTAAATTACTAATTTTACTTTAATGATATTATATCAAAATCTAAGCCATCTTGGTAAAGTGGCACAAGATAGTGACTGTAAACACAACGGTTGTGGGTTCGATTCCCACTTGGGGGTATGAAATATTATTCATTGTTATTTTCATTTCCTTGTTCTGGTAACAAGGCGAAGCGCAGAGTTGAGTTCCGCTACTCAACACGCATGCCTCATCCGGCGGAAAGTGGAGAAAGGAGTGTCTTAACACTAGATTCCCTACACTTCTATAGGTATACCTATACAGCGTGAAGCTGAAAAAAAAAATCTACATATTTTTACTAGAAATAATCTTTAAACGTTGATCAGATCACTGACCTTATCGTTTTACTATGTGCTGAAATACATAAACAGACAAATCACATTAAAGTAAACGAGGATTGGATTAGAATATTTGATAAATGAACTGAAAATTCATATGAATATGCAATTTACTTTGATGACGCATTGTTTGGTTTGCACGACCACCTACCTGGTTAGGTACGTGGTATAGTTTTGTTCTCCGCTTACAAAGGATGTAATAATTTAGTTTAAATATATACCTAATTTAAGGCTTTATTTCTTTTGTTTTCAATTAGTTTTAATTATTAAATTGAAGTATTAACTAGTGCCATTGGCGCAGTGGCACAGGCGTGTGACTGTAAACGCGACGGTTGTGGGTTTGATTTCCACTAGGGGAAATGAAACAAATATTTTAATGACTTCACTCTGGCTACAAAGCGAATCACACGCAATGCCTCGAAAATTCGGTGGAGAGTGGAGAACGGAGTGTTTTAACACTAGATTGATTTCCTCAGCCTACATGCGGGATACAGCGTGAAGCTAAAAAAGCTATATTAAAAATTATTAAATTATTGAGGCCAGTCGTGGCGCAGTGGCACAAAGTGGGACTGTAAAACCGACTGGTTGTGGGTTCGATCCCAACTCGAGGAAATGAAATATTTACTTAAATTTATATTTCCATTTCTTCGCTCTGGTGTCGCGGCGTTGAGCCTTGCCACTCAACATGCAATGCCTCCAGAATTCTGCAGAAAGTGAGGAACGGAGTGTCTCAACAATAGGTTCCCTCTGCCTACTCTGCTGTATGCGGGATACAGCGTGAAGCTGATTTATTTATTTGATTGTATTAAATACTTATTACTTAGGCGATAAATAGTTTTATATGTAAAACATATTAAAAGTCAACAAATACCTTTATAATAGCTAAATATTATTCGTTTAATACCTTACTTGGCTGTAAATATAACTTTTTCATATTTTGTTTTCAAACCATAGCGTAATGAGAGTCGTAACATTTTGATGGCACTTTCTTTATTTTACGACATTATTATGAAAGGAATAATCTCAAAGGTGACTTGCAGATAAATAGCTGAGATGCTATAAAAAAAAACACTTTATTTTTTTCTTTTGCTGGTGACTTCGTTCGAACTATATTTTTGATAATTTGTATAAAAAATACTTTTATGAGTGCAGGGGCACAAACGTGTGACTGTAAACGCGATAGATAGTAGGTTCGATTCCCACTCGAGGAAATGAATATTTCATTTCCTTAATTCTAATTTTTTCGATCTGGTGTCGAGACAAAACGCGGCGTTAAGTACCGCCACTCAACGCGCAATGCCTCTAGAATTCAGTGGGAATTGGGGTCTAGGTTCCCTCAGCCTACCCGACTGCATGCGGGATACAACGTAAAGCTAAAGAACAAGAATAACTTTATCTTTAATGGTTTGTGCGTACAAATTGTACGAAATTACTCCGGTAATCGTACTTAACGATGACTTTATAGATGAATTTTAGCTCATTAGTGGGTTGCCCTTTGCAATAATTTGTAAAGATTAGGTAAATTACATTAGTAGTACAAGTACTCTTACTTAAAAAAAATTAATTTAATATTCAAGTGTTATTTCAAATAAGATTTTAAAAAAGTTATCAGAATAAATGTATGTTCATAGCACGATGAAAAAATAATAATAATGTTAACAATGTTTTATATATTTACGGAAGTACTACATGATGATGTATAGATTGAGAGGTGCTTCCTGTCAGTTTCACTAGTTCGAAGAAACGGGTTTTTTTAATATACAAACATGGTATCTCAAAGAAAGAATTGAGTCCATAATCCACGACAGTGTCAGGGATTCATATTTTACTTAGCGTTACGTGGTACACAAACCTAATGTCACGACACTCCGTTCACCATTTTCCGCCGAATTCTGGAAGCATTGCGTGTTGAGTGACGGAACTCAACGCGCTTTGCCTCAACACCAGAGCGAAGAAATGAAAATATTATAATTTAATTTATTATATCAATATTTAATATCCTCGATTGCGAATCGAACCCACAACCTGTCGCGCTTACAGTCACAATTTGTGACTCGACGTCTGGCCTCAAATGATTAACATGATTTTGTTTGTAAATATCGTATTCAGGTGTAGATTCATAGAATTTTCTAACATGCTTCTTCACTTTACCTGAGTGAGTATTAAGGTAAATAAAATGGCCTATAAATATAAACGTGAAGTCATGAATTTTGGAACGGGAGAAAAAACTTTTACGATCTCGCACTATCCGTTCGCCGTACTTTCGTGTGGTGTGGTATAATTTATTTTTTACAAACCACTTGTCTCCAATTCACTCAAATTATAATATAATTAAAATAAAAAAAGCTTTATTTGTTATTTTTATTTTATTCTTTACTAAAACTTCTTTATTACGGGTTCAATGCAGATATGCGTTACGTATACTTGTATAAATATAAGTTATTATATATAGTATTATACAAATAGTAATTATAAGTTTAAATTTTTTTTTAAATTGAATCGTATATAAGAGATACAAACATAAGTTAATTAAAATAATTTTATTTTGAAAGTATTAAATAAATAATGTTTCATGCTGAAAACGTGAATACGAATCGGACCACAAACAACTTTTTTTTTAAACATACCACAAAATTCAAGTGACAGCTTTAAAACATACTCATTTATTTGTTGACATGAGAATACTTGCTGGCTTCAATAACATATTTTTTTAGACGAAATATAGAAAATTGAACCGTGAAAATCTATTGGCAATATAATATTAAAAAAGTAGAAATTTAATAAAAATGCATTTCTATATTTTGACAGTTCAAAAACAAAATTTTTTTAACAAAAAGTAAATATCCGATAGAAATTCTATGATACGAATTCTGGAGGCATTGCGTGTTGTGCAGCGGAACTCAACGCCGCGCGTTTACAATCGCACACTTGTGCCACTGCGCAACGACTGACCTCAATTATAGATAATAAAAACTAAGTGACGTATCACTCACTATATTGTCGCCGGATCTAAAAAAAAACAGAGGTCTAGATAGAATATTAACTTAATATAATTAAAAAAGTTAAAATGGTATCTTATAATAGCAATCTTGTTTATGCTTTTTTATTTTTTATATTGTATCGCTGTTATATAAACAACGCTACGTTTGTTAGTAAATCTAAAGGACTTTTATTTTACTTAGTTATTAGTTTATTGACCAGCTTTAACCGCGCAGTTTATATATAATATTTTTAATGACGCAAATGCTTGAGTCCAATTATATTAGGGCTCGTTCAACCAGCTAAGAAATGAGAACAATAATATAGAAATGTTTTTATTCAACTTAAAAAATATAGAATATAATTTATAGTGAAAATCGTCTGTAACTAAATAATTATTTAATCTCGTGATAAGCTTTTTATTAAGTAAAATTAAAATTAACATACATACATTTTTTTTATATTACAATATTATACCTTGCGCCAAATCATATAAATTTAAGTGACTTATTTTCTATTCGATTATAATTTAAAAAAAAACTTCTTAACAGAGGCAGTCCTAGTAGCACTAGGAGGGGCTGGCGCAGCGGTAGTACTGCTAATCGTCATGGCGGGAGTCTTCTGTGCACGCAGACGCAAGAACAGTCCAAGTCCTGTACCATCGCCACCGATATTGGTGTATCCTCCTCATGATATTGCAGCTTCTTGTTATTTGTAAGTGTTGAATGCTTACTTCTTTTCTATTTAGGATAAAATTAGTTTATTGATAAAGTAAAGAAATAAGTTATGAAATTTACAAAAATACTAATTTAAATAAAGAATTAGTACAAAACTAAAGTTTTTTCAGTTATATTATTCTTACGAATAATATAACTTAGGTACACTATATTCTTTATATGTCTACATAATTAATAATGATTTAAGTTATATAATTTCAAATAGAAAAAAGATTGGGCAAAATTGAAAAACACTTAAAATATGTTTTTAATATTTTAGTCATAAGGCAAAGATGACGCTAAAAAATTGCAAGTTCCGCCGAGTTTCTTGCGCCGGTTCTTCTCAGGTTTGAGACATTAACTTTAGTGAAGTGATGGTTAATGATTTACCAAAATAAGAAGAAAAAAGTAATTTCTTAATTTGAATAAAATTGGGTATTTGATTTTGATTCAGATGCGAATCGTAACCACAAGCATCAACCAGATTCAAACAAACGTTTCAGTTAAAGAAATATTTTAATAATACAAAGATTTAACAGAAAATACTATAATAGCTTTCACAAATATCCTGCGAGATATAGAGGGAGATGTGAAAAGATATAATCAATCGATCTTCTTTATATTTTCTCCATCCAATCTGACATAAGCAGAACTACAAAAGCACTGCACTGAATCACTAAGAAAATTGAACTTTTATTTATTCCAATAGTTTTTTTTAGGCTAGTTGTGGCGCAGGGGTACAAAGTGTGACTGTAAAACCGACTGGTTGTGGGTTCGATCCCCACTCGAGGAGATGAAATATTTACTTAAATTTATATTTGCATTTCTTCGCTCTGGTGTCGAGGCAAAGCGCGGCGTTGAGTTTTGCCCCTCAACACGAATTCAGCAGAAACTGGGGAAGGGATTGTCTTAACACCAGGTTCCTTCTGTCTATCCTGATGTGTGCGGGATACAGCATGAAGCTTTTTTTAAGAAGATATAAATATTTTATTGCTGTCATGCATTAAATTTTAGCATATTGGGTGATGGCAACAAGCATGTTCTTTTTTTAATCAAATACTAGTCATGTTCTGATAAAACTTTTATTCATAATGATCACGTTTCATTAATCAATAATAATCTAATTTTGTTTACCACCATAACGGAAAAACGACCACTTTTATAAATGTCATCCTTTATATTACTCACTTGGTTTATCGCAGGCGATAGAACTTGCTGTCGAAATAAGGCAACATTTGCGATGAATGGATCTTTTTTAAAAAAAAGACCAGGTAAAAAATTACTAAAACTACATTATCCTAAAGTAATTCTTATTTTTCTTCTTTAATAATAAACCAAGGACTTAAAAAAAAGGAAATTACTTTTAAAACTTCGTTATTAACTAAATTCAAAGAGACGATTCATGTAAAAATTATATTTTCGAAACTAGGGGATTGTTTCAATAGTGAGGCTATCCGTTTTACAGTACATATTTGCTTAACCTATAGTAGTAACATATTTTTTATTATTATCATTTCTCATGTATGACAAAATATACATGAAGAACAACTGTTGACATTTAAAAAAGCCTTATAAAATTTTAATGTGTATAATTAATATAGGCCACGGCGCAGGGGCACTATGTCGATCCCCACTCGAGGAAATGTAATATTTAATTAAATACATATTTTCATTTCTCCACCCTGTTATCGAGACAAGCGCGGCGTTGATCTCCGCCACTTAACATGCAACGCCTTCAGAGTTCGGCGGAAAGTGGAGAATGAAGTGTCTTAACATTAAGTTCCCTCTGCCTACCCTGCTGTGTGCACAATACAGCGTGAAGCTAAAATAAAAATAAAACATAATTTTGCAATGGTTTTTCAAATAATATCAGATTGATAAAGAGAAAGAGAGCTTACATGATATGGTTAAAGGTACATGTACCGTATTTAGTTTCAAAATAAAAAACTTTATTTTATACTTGGACGAAACCAGATTTTATCTCTAGTCTATTATAATCGTGCTAAGACTGTTATACATATTGACGTCATCAGAATTCGATATAGTATAATTGATGCTTTCTAATCACTTTAACCACATTGCCGTCGATAATTAGATACAGATTCCTATGTTTACGTTAAATGTAACACAAGGCAGGTAATCCCTTTGTGGTTTTATTAGTTTACACAAAACGTACAAAAAATATATGTTGTATTGAAATATTAATATTAAAGGCTGTCGTGGCGCAGGGGCACAAGCGTGTCTGTAATGCAACAATTTACGGTTCGGTTCTCATTCGGGAAAACGATTTTTTTTTATTAATATTTTAATTTCTTAGCTCCGGTACCAAGGCTTAAGCGTGGTTTAGTTCCGGAATTCAACAGCAAATGCCTCGAAACATTCGGAAAATAGGAAACGGAGTATGTTAACACTGGGCACAGTAGGTAAGCAGAGGCGTACCCTGCTATATGCGGGATACACCGCGGAACTGAAAAGAAATATATGAGAAAAAACTACTTAGCGTTCCAAAGACTCATACGGATATCAGGCCCATCATGATATGATGAGGAGCTCATGCTAATGATTTGTAATGTACATTAACGCTTACTAAGTGACATATTTTGAGTATTAATTTGTAGTCAACTTATATTATTAATAATACTATAAATAGTAAGCCATGTCAGTTGTCAAGGCCGTTTGCACAGTCTTGATCGATGATGCCGCCATGGCTCAATAAGTGTTAATTTTCAATTACAAGAAGTTTTCAAGTATTTTTAGGCAATTCTCTCTGTCAAGTTAACTTAGGACCACAGACAAATAATCGTCGCACAATATCTCTGTTTTAGCGTGAAAATTAGACTTGGCAACAAAAAAAAGTATAATTTTAATATACATCAAAATAATGAAAAATTGATGTAACAATATCGAAAATATGAAGGAACTTCCGGTTCCCACTTTTCGCCAAATATCGAAATGTTGAATATCTATAAGTAGAGTAGTAGACTATAAGCCGATCTTTTTTTTTTATGGAAAAGACAAGGCAAACGAGCGTTCGGGTCACCTGATGGTAAGTGATCACCGCCGCCCACGACCCCGTGCAACACCAGAGGAGTTACAGGTTCTATGAATGAAACAACGTATGATTGGAAACGCGATGGAATTTATCACTCGGGGGGTGATTTATTTTATCTCCTTGTTCTGGTCTGGTCTGGTCTGGTGACCAGAATGGCGTTAAGTTCCGCCATTTATTACACTCTCTTCTCTCTGGTTCTCTGTACCCAACCCACTATAGGCGGGATAGAGCGCGAGGCTAAAGAACTATCTGGAACTACTACTACAAATTTTACTCTATTCAAATTTGTATACTTTTATTTATTTATTTATTTATTTATTTAGGTCACTAACAGGACATACATTTTTACTTTAAATAACACTAACATTCACAATTTTATACTAAATGATGCCCTAATTAAAAGCAACACTACATTCTAAGAGGACAACATCATTAAGATATATACAACAGTCCATCTACAAAATACTTGCCTTACGCAGTATATATTTAATTTAAGCTAATATAATTAAAACGAAATCTCATTTACTGACTGGAAAATAATTTAAAAACTCAAGGGACATTTATTAACATGTACGCGT
The DNA here is from genome assembly GCA_018249795.1 of Heliconius telesiphe telesiphe. Classification (NCBI taxonomy): domain Eukaryota; kingdom Metazoa; phylum Arthropoda; class Insecta; order Lepidoptera; family Nymphalidae; genus Heliconius; species Heliconius telesiphe. The sequence goes on from DWLH01000356.1 coordinate 10,321, forward strand.
AATTTCTAATTTGTTCTTTTCCGTTGGGGACTTTTTGGGGAAAAAAATTACGTTAAGTATTTCTTTCTAATTGAATATAATTTTTATTTAGGGGATGGAAAGCGACTATATTTATTGAGTCAAACAATTTGATATAGTAATTTATTTTCACTTAGTAGGACAGTAGTACTGTTGAGAAAATTTTAGTTGTAATAAAATAATTTTATTGCTAAGAACGAAAATGATAAATATTTTTATTTCGTCGCCCTGGTACCAAGGCAATGCGAGTAACGCGGCGTTATGTTTCGTCAAAAACTCGCAATGCCTCAAAAACTTCAGAAAAAAATGGGAACGGAGTGCCTTTACTATATGCTGGATACAGCGTGAAGCTGAAAAAAAATATTGGCGTTTTTTTCATTTCATTTTAATATCACTGTGAATACTTTTTGATACTTATAAAAATATTATTTTATGCATAGTATTTGTTACATTTAAATGTTTTCGGTTATTTTAAACAATAGATAATGCAACATTACTTATGTTGCAGCATATATGCAGCATAATATTTACCTTAGTAAAGGCTAAAATAGTAATGGGTTCGATTCCCATTACAAGAAAATACGTCTATCCTTAGCTTCACAATATTAATAGGATACTTGAGTAGAAAATAAAAAAATATATATTATGTATTGATATGGATCCTTGATAGAAAACAAAGCGTGACGCACATTATTATCATTCAATACGAATTTCTGAAAATGATAACAAAAAGAAAAGAAAAAGGTCGGACGGCTCGTAACTCCATCCGCGACGTCTACCTCATTAGCGATAGAACACGAAGAAACGTTCCCGCTAAAAGTATCAAAGTTAATTTTAGTAACGATTGTATTTTTTTTTAATAATACCTATAGGTACTTTAGTTAGGTTACAATTTGTGTTTGGAAATTAGATTTTGTTTTTGAAATTGCCCTTTTTCTTGGTTTTAACGTTTTTGATAGTTGTTTTGAACTTTTGAAGCAAAAAGGTTTTTGCAAACTAGAATAATAAACTTTAGATATTAGGAATGTTCTTATTCACATTTCATCTTATTGGACCCACTGCTTTTCGCTGCTTTTTAAATATTTTTTAATTTAATTTGAAATATCTAACGTCATTTTACTCATCATAATTAATTAGAATATTGAAGATTATTTTAAAAAACTAAAATGTACTCTTAAAAGGCAAACTTTGCATTTTTAGAATGTCATTGAAGACGATATGCTTAAACGGAGTGACTTAACTCTGCTTACAATAAATTGAACATAAAACCATTAATGATATATTTATTATAAAGATTCACACATAAATTATATTTTTTTACAATGTAAATTTTTTTGTTCACACTATTTAATAAACATTTATCAAAAAATTTACTTCGTTAGGCGACTATTTCGCAATTGTCATTCGCTGAAATATCACGCACCGACTGACCTTTTAAAAAAATAAATACCTAAAAAAAAATTACAATATGAATTTAAACTGTTTATTATATTAAACTTTATTTTAAAACATTTTTTAAAGTGTTATTCCACACTTAGGAAAGAAAAATACTTATTTAGAAAACGTATAAAAATTTGAACGCAGCGGGACTCGAACCCGCCCCTCCTGGAAACCGACCAGGCGCTCTGACCACTAAGCCATGAGTTCTCACCAAGCTACGTCGAAATTTCTAACAACATAAATAAGTTGTAACAAGCGTATAAAAATTTCGACGTAGCTTGGCGAGAACGCATGGCTTAGTGGTCAGAGCGCCTGGTCGGTTTCCAGGAGGCGCGGGTTCGAGTCCCGCTGCGTTCAAATTTTTATACGTTTTCTAAATAAGTAAACTTTATTTTGTTCATGTCTTGGCACCGACCTCAAACCTATCAGGAGGTAGCACAAACTAATAATAGCACCTATTGTATAAACATTAAAGGTTTGCAAAAGAAATTTTCAAAATTAAATCTTTACTGAGTTATCTTATGAATTTTTTGTACTTGAAATCAATTCTTTTTAATGTCGTTTTTTTTATCTAAATGCATTTTTTTTACTTAGTCACCTTTCGCGGTGACGTACTAAACTCACATTACTGACTTCATATATATAGATTACTGACTTCAAATATAGAGTGTCTTCGTGAACTATCATCATTTTATAATGATAGTGTCAGTTATAATTGTTTCATGTCACGCACAATCGTGACATTACAATATAGGTAACCTTAAAACATTTGTGAGTATTTCATATAAATTCATGTTAATTTAGTAATAGTTTGTTATTATTACTACAAGTAATGTACCTAACATTACTGATAGACATATCTAAGTTGTGTTATGAGAAGTTTTATGGTTTCTTCGTCTAGGGAAATCGATCGATAAAAATATTTTTTATGAGGCCAGTCGTGGCGCAGGGGCAGAAATGTGGGACTGTAAACGCGACTGGTCGTGAGTTCGATCCTCAGTCGAGGAAATGAAATATTTAATTAAATTTATATTGCCATTTCTTTGCTCTAGTTACTTTAGACAAAGCGCAGCGTTAAGTTACGCCACTTTAACACGCAATGCCTCGAAAAATTCAGCGTGATGCTATATTATTGTATTATTATCGATTAATTAAATAGTTAGTCAGGAAGTAAATTGCCCGTTTAAGGATTAATGAAGGACTAACTTTCAATAAACTTGTTACCCAGTGAATTTTGAGAGAAGCTAGTGTCCCTTTTGTTCCTCTTGTTATATTATTAACGAATTGTTTCTCGCCTATCAATATTTTATAACGTAAAATGTTTTTACTCGTTTCTATAGGGATTCCCTGAATCCTCTTTCAGTACTTCCCTACACTCCCCAAGGAGTTAAATACCAAATTTCAGCGTTTCATGTCTAGTTATATTTATTATTAGCTTTGCTTTGTCTGTCACAAGTTTTAAAAACGATTTTGAAACGTAAAATTACATTCTTCTTGCTTTCTTTCTTTCTTTGTATTTTTAACTTGATACATTTAGTTTGATTTTCACAATATTTTTTTATCTCTTTAAAAGTGATAACTGTACACAATTTAAATTTAATTTACAATAGTGTTAACAAAATAAATAACAAAATTGATAACATTTAACCGAAAATAAAATCCAGAGATTAATAGTTAATAGTTTAGTTATTAAATAGTAATATATATAGTATAAATAATAATATAATAGTAATAGTAAAATAGTAATAGTATAGTAGTAATAGTTTTTCCAAAGTAATAGCTTTTCCAAAGTAATAGCTTTTCCGTTTTTTTTTTCCCCAAAGAATCAACATTGCAAATGTAGGCGCTTTATTTTGGCGTATTTCCGGTTATATATCTATGTACCGTTCTATCTAGCGTTATTTATCAGTCACTCAGTAACAAAATACTTTTATTTACTTAAATATCTCTCGCTACCTTATTACACGTTGGAAAAGCGGGAGGATAAAAAAGAAACTAAATAATATTAATATAAAAATTATATTAACATTATGCGAATGTCGAATCAAATAATCAAACTCTTATTTTCCGTCAGAGCTATACAAATCTATATTAACGAATTCTTTTCAGTTTTATACTGTATCCCGCATATTGCAGAGAAAGAAGAGGGAACCTGATGTTAAGCCTAACATTCCGTTCTCAACTTTCCGCCGAATTGTTAAGGCATTGCGTGTTGAGTGGCGGAACTCAACGCCGCGCTTTTGCTTGATACCAGAGGGTAGAAATGAAAATACTAATAAATAAAAGTTAATTCCCAGTCACACGCTGTGCCTCTGCGCCACGAAGGCCTCAAAAGATTAACTAAATTATTAAACTCCACCAGGACTAAGGAAGTGAACTTTTCGTTGCCAACATTGCGTTCGTCGTCACTCGGCGAGCTGCGTGACGTCAGCGTGTCGAGCCTGAACAGTGACGTGCTCTGCCCGCCCACCACATCGCAGTACCGCTCCAATTCATTCAGTAAGTGATAACTATTAACCAATTTAACAGTAAACATAAACCACTGTTCGTATGTTTGAGTTAATTGTATGAAAATAATATTGCCGTTTATACTATATAATTTTATTTCGAATTTCAGTTTTTTTTTTTTTAATTTCGCTCGCCTCTGTCTCGTTTCACCATTATGATATTATGTGGAAAATAAAAAGTATTTACAATACAGTTCTTAACTAAAGTAAGTATCATCGAACTAAAATTTAATACGAGTATATTCAATATCCTTAAATTATATATATTTTTTTTTATTGCCACTCAATACGAAATTTCTCCAGAATCCGAAGGAAATCAGAGAACAGAAGTGTCTTAATGGGAACGAAGTGTCTTAACACTAGATTCCCAGGTTGCCTCTGCCTACCCTGATATGTGTGGGATACAGCGTGAAGCTACCAAAAAAATATAACAATTTATGTATATGCCATTATCGAATTACAACAAAAATGTACTGTACTAATAGAAAATCACTTAATTAGTTACTTCCAAAGCAAATGATCCTTAGAAAGTCTCTTAGGAAATCGTAAGCCGGAAGTCGTGCTTATTAGAGAGATTCGTAAGAAGTCATCTTCCATTATCTGATTAATGTTGCCTGCTAAAGGGATTTACCTATACAAAAAAAAACCAGAAATTACGGTTTATTTCGTTTGTGATAAGTATGTACATTTAAATATGTGTACCGGAAATCCGCGTACCTAATTCGGTATATATTCTGTATATTACTTATTTTATAATTTGCCTAGGTACTCTATACAATATCAAATACGCTGCTGGTAATGTACGAGAGCAATAAAGAGCCTACCTGCCCGCACGTCCCCCGTGCGGGCAGGTAGGCAACAAAATATGTATTGCCACTCGTTTACATATATACTAATGCCACCGTATATCATGTCATCAACCTCTTTATACATGCCCTTCGGGGAATCTTCATGCTTTTTATATGATCTTCCTCCAGTATCTTTGATACTGTGTTTTCTCCCCCTACCTCTCTTACCACTCACTTTTCCGTTATAAATCTTTTTTGCCATTCTTTCATTACTCATTCGTTCGACGTGCCCAAACCAGCTGAGCATGTTCTTCTTCATTCTCATTGTGACATTCTCGCTAGTACCTCCCATTCTGTGTATCTCCTCATTGTGGATTCGATCAGCTAAGCTGACTCCGCATGTCCTACGAAGAGATCGTATCTCCACAGTATTCATCTTTCTTTGATTCTTCCCTTCTGTAATCCACGATTCGCTGCCGTGTAACAGCGTCGTTGTACCGACACTGCATTGTGTATGGCCAAACGTGCAACTACATAACTGTGCTGACGTTTGCCGTCGCAACAATGCAGCTAAGGCCCGTTAACCACGTTACCGGCAGCAATATTCTAGGATTCAGCACATTAGCCTTCAACGAAATTGACTTCAAGCTGCCATGCCGCAAAAAGACTGTTCCATAATGTTATTTCTCTAATTGTAATGTAGGGTTCAAACCCTACATTACATGGTCCGTAGTTTTACCATTTTCGCGATATAAGCCATATAAAATTACTTTTATAAATACAACTTTATATGGCTTATATCTCGAAAATGGTAAAACTACGGACCATGTAATGTAGGGTTTGAAACCCTACATTACATGGTCCGTAGATTTCCCTTTCCCGTACTCTTCTAAAAGACCATGTATTATGATGGCAAACATTATGACGCAAATTCAAACATTATGAATCTAAAGCATGGCTAAGCTTTGTTTTAGTAGTCAAACGTTTCATTCGAAATAATAAGGTACCAGAGGTACCAGAGTTAGTTGCAATTTTTTTTTTATATTTCCCATTTAGAATCTGAGGCCAGTCGTGGCGCAGGGGCATAAAGTGTGACTGTAAAACCGACTGGTCATGGGTTCGATCCCCACTCGAGGAGATGAAATATTTACTTAAATTTATATTTCCATTTCTTCGCCCTGGTGTCCAGGCAAAGCGCGACGTTAAGTTCTGCCACTCAACACGCAATGCCTCCAGAATTCGGCAGAAAGTGGGGAACGGAGTATCTTAACACTAGGTTCCTTCTGCCTGCCCTACTGTGTGCGGGATATATCAAGCTGATTTATATATTTTATTTTACATTTAGAAGCTGATATGGGTATTAAAATGAACTTTTTACAGTCTATCCATTTGGACAGACTCCCGGATAGTCTGGGCAGACTATCTTCAATCAAGGATTGTCGTGATTGCTCAGGACTATGACAGAACTTTTTTTAAATACATATTTTTTATTTTTTTGATATAAAGCATACACAATTTTTGTTTATACTTCTTATAAAGGATAATATAAAATAAGAATATTTTTTTCTATGTAAATTGTGGTACTTTTACGTATTTTTTTTCAGTGAAACTACATTTTTTTGTGTCAAACCAATGTCAATTGCCAATTTAGCAAATCTGATAATTTTCTAGGAGTCAGCACATTATTACTCTTTTATGAAATTAACTTTAAGCTGCCATACCGTCAATTACTGTTCCACGATGTTATTTCTTTAAATTTTACGTAAAAAAAAATAATTTATTTTAAAAACGTTTTGTCCTCTTTCATTCGACGCCAAATAAGTGATGTTTCAACTATTAATTTTAGGATATTACATAGAGAACTTCAATGTAATAAATTTCTTGCCTCTATATTTAATATCGTGTATTTCAAATTTGAATCTTATAGGATTACAAATCTTGAGAAGAACGTATGGCTTATTGGTGAAAGTGTTTAGACGGTTTACAATTGACGCAGATTCGAGTCTAGCTACGTTCAAATTTAAAGTGTTTTTGGGACGTAGATACTCAAGTATGTAAACATTTTCACGCAAGATTTACATGGATTTGTTTTAAATATATATATAAATAAATATATATATATATATTTCATTTGAAATTAATAAACTGACTTTCTAACTTATTGACCACAATCATTAGCAGAGCAACGCCTAACAAGTACATACTAAGTTTCGGTTTGGCCGAAGGTTCGGCCGTATTTTGGCAGAAACCGAAACTATGGCCGAACCTACGATTTTTGGCCGAAACTGAAACCGAATCCTCGGTTGCTCACTAGCAAATACCCCTGTCGCTGCTTCCTTCATACAATCCCTAAGGTTCTGCCGGCATACTTTAATATTTCTATTTCCAGATTCACTGCTCTCTAGCTTTTTGGAAACTCTTTCTTGATATTCCTCTCTAATCTTTTTTTTTAACATTTTTAAAGTGTTATTCCACACTTAGGAAAGAAAGATACTTATTTAGAACACGTATAAAAATTTGAACGTAGCGGGACTCGAACCCGCACCTCCTCCACCGCACGGTATTTCGGAAGTGACTGATTAAAAACATGTTTGAAAGATTTGATTTTCACTTGCGAAAATTAATTAGAAAAGTTAAACAAAATATTTAGAATTTGTCATTGATTAAAATATGTGAAAATTAATATGCTTTTTCATGTTAAAATAACTTTAGGCTTAAAATAAATTTAGACACAAGGTAGGAAATTCACAATGAGCAAATATTTTATATTATAAAACTTTCTTAATAAAAGTTGTAACAATTTAAGACAGTTATTTTAAATTAAGAAGACAGACACCGTGTAACTTTTACGTATATAAATTAATTTAATTTAATTGTATTACATTATATTACTTCTAAAATCAATAATTATTTTTTTACATTTTCCATCTAATACATTACTTTTTTTTCTTTTCACCCGTTTTAAAGACATTGTCTATAATATAATAATCTCACTAAGCTTATACTGGGGAAATATTATATTTATATGTTTACTTCTTTTTTAGAGGCAGGGCAGAGGGAACTTTATAAACTCACTAGACACTCCATTCCCATTAAGGCACTTCCGTTTACCACTTTCGGCTGAATCCTGGGAGTATTGCTTGTAGAGTGGCTGAACTCAACGCCACGCTTTGCCTCGTTACCAGATCTAGGATATAAAAATATTAAATATATAATTCCCCTAAGTGGGAATCGAACCCACAACCGTAGCATTTCGTGCGTTTGTGCCCATGTGCCACGACATCCTCAATTTTACTATTTATGTAAATATTCTCGTATTAATTACTTAAACCCATAGCAATTTAGAAAGTTGCCGTACAGTCGGCAACTACTACAAATAAGGGTGGTTTTACATTTAATATTCGTACTTTATTTTACTTGATAACTATTACTACTATTAATAAAGAAAACAAATAAAATATCTTATTAACGTCCCAGACGTAGCGTCTACGGCTGTCGGAAGCTATGATAGCAATTTTCATTGACATTAAACATCCCGCCTCGTGGTCTTTATCTTAAGTCAATAGCACTATAACTAATCTAGATAATACAAGAATGTCTTCGATCTAATTCAACATTATAAAGAGCAAACATAATGTTAATTTTAATTACTCTATATTATTATTGCCTTATATTATTGCTCTATATTGTAATTGTCGTAAGAACGTGGCTGTCATAGTATAAATAGATAGATTGACGCTGTATACCGCGTATACAGTAAGGAAGGTAGAGGAAACCTAGTGTTAAGATACTCTGTTCCCCACTTTCCGCTTAACTTTTTGAGTCCAGTCGTGGCGCAGGCACAAGCGTGTGACTTTAAATGCGACAAGTTGTGGGTTCGATTTCCCATTCGATGAAGTAAAATATTTAATATTTAATTTTTTCGCTCTGGTGTCGAGGCAAAGAGCAACGCCTCCAAAAAAATAGGCGGAAAATAGGGAACGGATTGTTTTTATCAGTAAGTTCCTGTGCCTACTCTGCTATCTGCGGGATAAAGCATGAAGCTGATAATATTCTTATCTTATTTTTTTTAAATATATTATTTTTAAATGCTATTTTTATAATGATAACGTAGCTGTGTGTGGGATAAAGCGTGAGAAAAAATAATATTTTAATTCAATGTTAAACATTAAGGCAGTTAACCTTTCTTATGAAACCTAACTCATAGAACATATTAAAGTACTGACGTAAAGTGTCAGAGCTTCTTATTTATATTATGTAGGTTCCAACCCTTTCGAACCTTTGCAATAAATAAACTTTTTCAGTATTATTTTATTTATATAGGTATTATAACCCTGCTGAAAGGAGACTGAAACTTTTAGGCCAAAACGTAAAAAGTTGAGATGGGATCTAAAAAAATACTTTTATTTTTTATTTTTAGAATAGCAAATAATAATTTAATTGAGAATCTGGAAGTGGAGAAAAATGAAAAAAATAAGTTATAGATCCCTAACCGATTACAATCAATCATATTTAAATGAGAGATGTGACAGCTGATTGACAATGACACCTTGTCTAATGATTTTTTGCATTTTTTGCTTCTCATTCTCATTACGTTCGTGTCGATGCGTTTTGAGTGCTTTCCCGTTTGTTTGATATTTTCAACGACTACTGCTTTGTTTTTCACGGATTTTGACTCTGCCTACTGTGTACGACCCTCGCTTCCTCAATAGACTCCGAAATCTTTTGGATCTAACGACCGCCTATGGATATGAATCGCTGTGTGAATTGTAGGATAGCTACTGGATTCTGCAATACCCTAGTCCGACGACGTGTCCTAGTCTTTAGACGACGAAAACTACCACCACCTGGTTACTTAGAGGCAGGAAAACATTTCTGTTACATTTTAGTTGACAGCTCTCGTAGAGGAAGGGAAGCTAACTTAACTTAACTTGGCTTCACGCTTTATCCCTAGCGGGGTAGTCAGAGAGAACGGAGCGCCAAACGCTACGGTCTCTACATACGTCTTTCGCCTCGTCCACTGTCATCAACCTCTTTATACATGCCTTCCGGGGGGTCATCATGCTTTTTACGTGACCTTCCTTCAGTATCTTTGATACTGTGTTTTCGAAGGTCAACCGAGGTCTCCCCCGATCTCTCTTATCACTCACTTTTCCATCATAAATCTTTTTTGCCGTTCTTTCATCACTTATTCGTTCGAAGTGCCCAAACCAGCTGAACATATAATATTTTTACATATAATATTTTTATGTAACTCCGATTCATCACGTGATCAAGACAAGACAGCTAAGCAGTTTGTTTTGGGACTAACAATAGGAAACCGAGAGGTGTGTGGAGGTTACTCTTTATCGTGCAATTATCTCGCTCGGGATTTACGCAGACAAAACGCCAATCTGAGTTTGTCGTGCGCGCTTATCTACCGCCTACCTACATAGATATTAAATAGCTAAACATTTTTCTAATACGACAACTTCCACAGTCGCCGAATTCTGTTGGCATTGTGTGTGGAGAGTGAGTTCCGTCACTAAGCACAAAATGCCTCCAGAACTCTGCGGAAAGTGGGTAACGGAGTGTCTTAACACTGGATTCCCTCTGCCTACCCTGCTATCTGCGAAATACAGCGTTAAGCTGATAACATTCAAATCTTATTTTTTTTTAAATATATTATTTTTAAATGCTATTTTGTATAATGAAAACGTATTTCATGATTAAAATGAGCAAGGTGTGTGTAATTTCCCGACCACATGAAGGTAGCCCCAAGAGATTTACTTAACTTAGTTTGACATCACACCAGACCCGTGTTGCGTTAACATTATCTATATTTTAATATATTAAAAATGTAATCTTCATATTACTAAGCATTTACCAAAAATAATAAAAAAAACTGGCGCAGGGGCATAACCGTGTGATTGTAACGCGATGGTTACAAGTTCCATTCCCACTCGAGAAAATGGATTATTATTTGTTCATATTTTCATTTCCTCGCTCTGCCACTCAACATGCAATGCTTCGAAATTTTTACGAAATGTCAGAGTGTCTTAACACAAGATGTGTTAAGAGACTCCGTTCCTACTTTTCCCTGCCTACTTTGTTGTACGCAGGATACAGAAGTGAAAATGTTAAATATATATTAAATTTTTGTTTGGAAAATGACGTTTTCTCTTCGTTACCCTTATCAAAAAGTCTACATCATATATTTGCAGGCTCCACGTTTTTTATTGTTAGTGAAAATATTTTAAGCAGCATCTGCCTATGTCAGTATGACCTTTATTCACTAACGCTAGGTTAAGCTAAGCGCTATATCAAAGAAAATGCCAAATTTATTTTTAAAAATAATAAAAAATAAATGCAATTGCATTTTTTGAAGCCAATCATGGCGCAGGAGCAAGCGTGTGACTGTAAACGCGAAAGGTTATGAGTTTGATAACTACTCAAGGAAATGGAATACTTAATATTATCGTTCCTTCTTTCTGGTGTCGAAAGCTTATGAGTTCTATTACTATTCGAGGAAATGGGATATGTAATATTATCATTTCTTCTCGCTAGTGTTGAGGCAAAGCGCAGCGTAGAGTTCCGCCACTCAACACGCAATGCCTCCAAAATTCGGCGGAAAATGGGGAACAGAATGTCTTAACACTAGGTCGTTTTTGCCTATTCTGCTGTACATGTGTTATTGTATAGAACGTAGAACGCAGGCTGGATTAAAGAAATTGTTCGTACTAGACCGGAATAACCATGTACAATAATTACGTAATCCATAAGTTTTTTAAGAGAATAAACGGGAAAATATAGAGATTAATTATAAAATATCCCTCTGCCTATCTTACTGTGTGCGGGATACAGCGTGAAGCTAAAAAAAAATCTTTAAATAGAGCAGTATTTTATGGTGTAGTTTCGATTGTACTTTGTAATATATTTTGTAATTTTACTTTGTAATATACTTTGTATATATGTTATATACTAGTTGAGAAATATTACTCTTATTTCTGGGCCAATTCTAGTGCTTATTTTTTCCCCATCCGAGACCCAATTAATTATATTTTTTTATGTTTTAAGTACAAAAGAATGTTAATATGTTTTTCGAGTTAAAATATTTAAAATTTAGACCCACTATCCTTTATAAAAAAAAATTGTTTCATAAATTACTATGTAACTACAAGCAAATCACTAGCTTAAATACATTTTTTGTTATTGTCATTTTTAAAAACTTATTTTAAAAACATTTCCGATTTCTGTTGTGTGAAATTTCTAAATGCCACGCCCGAATGACGCACCTGTAGTACAATACATCGTTTTGTTGCCACTAGAGAGCCTGCTCCATTAGGATTCAAATTTAATAGGATTTCAGTTTCTCT
>DWLH01000357.1:0-22360 GCA_018249795.1 Heliconius telesiphe telesiphe
TAAGAATTTCGACGTAGCTTGGCGAGAACGTATGGCTTAGTGGTCAGAGCGCCTGGTCGGTTTCCAGGAGGCGCGGGTTCGAGTCCCGCTACGTTCAAATTTTTATACGTTTTCTAAATAAGTATTTTTCTAAATAAGTAATTACTTTTTTAAAGAATCTGTTATTGACAGTTATATTTATATATTTTTTTCAGTAATAAAAAATATATTCTTAATTACTGCAATTACGTACTAAGCGCTAGTATATTGGTTCGGCCATAATTAAACATTTATTATAAAAAGTCTTTGGAGATTACGCCCATATTCGATATTTTCTGAAAATTTTATATCGGATTCGCTTATGGTTACAGATAGTTTTTATTTCGGACTGCTTGAAAGAGCAATCGGAACATTGTTTATTCAGTGGCGTAGCTCATCACCACACTGGATATATGAAAATAATTTAATTTCTGCAAGTGGGGAGAGAACCCAAAACCAATATCTCTCTCTGTACCATGACTGCTTATATTTTTTTTCCTGTGGCTTTTGCTGAAATGGCAGCAGGGTAAGCAGTAGACGTGAGTTGTAACGTCTTTTAGGCATAATCGGTTGCGAGTAGTTTCAGGTACACGAATAACGAGTTTTCAAAACTGCTTATTTTTGTAACAAGTTAGAAAGCATTTGCTTACGCTTACTTTTATAGTTTTGATTACAGAAAACGTTATATATAATTTTCTGTAATCGTAACGTTTAAAATTGTTATGATTACGAAAATGCTTAAGGTTATATTGCCTTTGATACTAATATGAAACGTATTAATTGCCTACATTCCTAAAACTTTACTATTAGAAAAATATTAGGGTTTTTTTAAATATGTAAACATGTGTGCAACGATATATTTAAACTTCAAAGGGATGTAATTAATTCAAAAAATATTATTTATAATTGGAGATTTATTTATTTAAATGTTGTATGTTGATAATTTGTATTTTTTTAACATTTCACATTTACATATATAAAACATTCAATAACTATAATATATACTATATTTTTTAAGTCTAGACGTAAAAAAAATGCATTTTAACCTATATGTACCTATGTGCCATTGATGGAATTTCGACGCCAAAATTACGTTAACATATGTATGTTTTTTCACAAATTTCTTGGAAACTAAATATCATATCAAAATTATCATTTTCGATGTAAATAACGACCATAAATAATATATAGTAATAATTATAATAATAATAATAATAATAATTTCGACCTCGGTTGACCTTTGAAAACACAGTATCGAAGATACTGGAGGAAGGTCACGTACAAAGCATGAGGACCCCCAGGAGGGCATGTATGAAGAGGTTGATGACAGTGGACGAGGCGAAAGAGGTATGTAGAGACCGTAGCGTTTGGCGCTCCGTTCTCTCTGCTTACCCTGCTAGGGATAAAGCGTGAAGTTAGTAGTAGTATGTAGTATCTATTAAAATCAGTTACAGTTGTGCTGCAACTGCTTTTGACAAATGTGTTACTGCTTACTATCATGAAACTACGTATATGAAATAATCGTTATGTGTTTATCCCCGAAACTAGTTATGCGATTATTCGACTCGTAAGAAGTTTCTGAAACCGATTACGGTAAATAACGCCCATGTCTAGTAGGCAAAGGGAACCTAATATTAAGATCCAAAAAAAACTCCGTTCCAAACTTTCACGACGGTTTCTAGTAATATATAATATTAAAAGTTATAAAAAATAAAAAAAAGACGTACATCGTACTTTCAACTATTCTACACATGCAATTGTTGTACCGTAACATGTATTACGAGTATCTGCAACGTGACGGTTGTGGGTTCGATTGCCACTCGAGGGAATGAATTACTGCTTATTAATATTTTTATTCCTTTGTGTTGGCACCAAGGTAAAAAAATCGGTGGAGAGTGAGAAGTGGAGTTTCTTAACACTATGTTCTGTCTCCCCACCCAGCTATATGCGGAATACAACGTGAAGCTGTTTTTTTATATTATATGAAAATTATTGAGTACCATATTACACAAATAGATAAAAATAATGTTCAGGAAATTTCTTAACAATACATTATTATCTTTACAAGGAAACGTATTTCATAACTTTCGGAAATGTGTTATCTGTTGACAAGAAACTGTGTAGTTTTAGTAGATACATCCGACAACCCTGTATCTATAACTGTGTAAACTTTAATAAAGAATTTGCAATTATTGCCTTCACAATGTTTAAGTCGCCACGACTTGAAAACATATTTTTTATTTTATTTGAATCCTCCTTTCCTATTTGACAAACAAGATTAAGGGTATACTTTAACTTAACTTAATTTTACTTCACGCTTTATCCCTAGTTGGGTAGTCAGAAAGAACGGAACGCCAATCTTTACGGTCTCTATATACCTCTTTCGCCTCGTCCACTGTCATCAACCTCTTCATACATACCCTCTGGGGGTCGTCATACTTTTTACGTGACCTTTCTTTAGTATATTTGATACTGTGTTTTCGAAGGTCAATTGAGGTCTCTCCCTATCTCTCTTACCACTCACTTTTCCATCATAAATCTTTTTTGCCATTCTTTCATCACTCATTCGTTCGACGTGCCCAAACCAGCTGAGCACGTTCTTCTTCATTCTCACCGTGACATCCTCGCTAGTACCTGCCATTCTATGTATCTTTTCATGGTGTATTGAATCAGCTAAGCTGACTCTGCATATCCTACGAAGAGATCGCATCTTCACGGCATTCATCTTTATTTCATTCTTCTTTTGTAATACTTACATTTCGCTGCCGTATAACAGCGTCGGTACCAACCAACAAAATGTATATTTTACTATTACGTTATAATAAATTAAAATATATATGTGACAAATACATACAATACATACAACAGGAATCGAAGCTGCAGCCACTGATTGATCAGTTCTGCACTAATGCCAATTTAATATACTACCCAGCAGTCAACTAGAGTTATGTTATACTGAAACCTGCCATCAATAATCATGGTTTATATTATTTTCAATAAATCTAAGTTTTAGCATAATAAATGTACATTACAATGAAGAAGAAAATCCCCTGCCCCTAGCATGTGGTGACTTCACGAATCTTGAGGCCGTCGTCGAGATTTAATTTTAATTTCCTCAAGTCGAAATCGAATCCACAACCTGTTGCGTTTACAGTCAGACGCTTGTGCCCCTGCGTCACGACTGGCCTATACTAATAATACTAGCAACTGACATCATCTAAATTTTAAATTATACGTAAATAATAAACATTAACTTGTCTATGCAAATCGCATGTAATTATACACATTTAAAAGTGGCCAATTAAAAGGTTATAAACCGCTAGTAATACGGGCCCCTTAGTTCTACGAGTAAGTATGTTCTATCATTGGTGTATAGCGTTATCTTAGTTAAGTAATTAAGCAAACTGAACTTACTTGAACTGTCAACTCACAAAGCGATGGGTTTTTTAACAAAAAAATATATATATAAAACTAACGAACAATGAAAAATTTAAGAAACGTTCACGTTTCTTAAACATTGGATTGGCTTCACGCTGTATCCTGCACACAATGGAGTAGGCAGAGGGAACCTACCCACTATGTTTCCAAGTAAACTGATTGGCAGGCATTGCGTATTGAGTAGCGGAACTCAATGCCACGCTTTGCCTCGTTACCAGATCGATGAAATGAAAATTAAGACGAGTATTTCATTTCTCTTAGTGGTTAAGACAAGTATTTCATTTCACTTAGTGGAGATCAAACCCACAACTGTTACGTTACGGTCACATTTTTTTACTCCTGCGCCACACGACGGCTTCATTAGTTGTATATTAGTATCGTTTTTAGATAAAAGTAAGCTAAGGAAGTGGGGTTTCTCTTATGGCAGGTTCCAGCGTGATTATTGCCGTTCTTCTCAGTAGCTGGAATTGTTGAGTTGTTCTATTCATCTTAGGTAACACATAACCCTTACTACAACCACAGTCGGAGCTATACGAACACAAAGTAGTAAAGGGTATGTGCGACCCATCACCGCAGTCAGTGTAATGCAGTGTCATTTTTGTTTTTCGTTGTTGTTTATAATTTAAATTGCTAATATATGTATAGTTATATGAATTTAATTTGTGTTTTTTTAGGTATTTAGTATAAAGTATACCGAGATGAGAAAGAAGAACTATATATTACTGTCGATTAGAGTCTGACTGCGATTCTGCACTGAAAGACCAGAGACAGAGAAACGAGAAGAGAGAGAGACAGAGAGACAGAGACGTGTGTTGAATAAAATTATTTTAGTAAGCATATTTCAACGACTAAGAGCGGTAAATTTCAGAATCTGATAATGATGATGATGATGATATGTTTTTGATTTTGTGCTGATTGTGCCAAAAGTTATGACTCAATTATTCTCCTATAATGATAATCTAATTTCCTACACAAAATACTAAATATTTATTTGTACGCGAATCAATAAATAAAAAAATTGCTTTGCAGAATCTTGGTATGGTAATAGCTTAAAATCTGGAGGTAAATAAAAACCAATAAAGTCAAATTACTCGAAATACTGATAACTACAGAATGAAAGAGAAGAAATTTTTGCATTTTTGATAGTATATGATGAGATAGTATATGAGGGGTGATTCAAAAGTAATCATAATCAACCGATTATAACCATTGCCAGTATACTTTCTGTCTAACAGATATTTTAGCTATAAAGTCAAAGGCACTCTGTTCTCTCCCCGCCTCCTCCGCGCAGGCGTTCCCCAGGTTTCAAACCTCTCCCTTATTTTATATTCGCTGTACACTAGTGACATACCTCGTAGTGAGTATGTTCACCTGGCTATATACGCAGATGACACTGCCCTATATACTTCGTTGCGTAATACACGCCTATTAGCCGAGAGACTTCAGAAAGCGGCCCACGCACTCGGTGAGTGGTTCCGCCTATGGAGAATCGAGGTTAATCCCGAAAAAAGTAAAGCAAAAATCCCCTTATCAACAAGCGTAGTAATATGTGACTTAGACATAAGCTGACATTATACAAAACTTGTATAAGGCCCATCCACTCATACGCTTATGTAGCATTCGCGCACACTAAGCTAGATCCCTTACAAAAAGTACAAAATAAATTCTTACGTATCAGGTTGTCCCTGGATCGTACGTAACGTCGACTTACATAGAGATTTTGAACTGAAATCGATTAACGAGCACTGCAAACGCTTAGCGACGCACTACTTTGAGTGCGCAGGCTCGCACGCGAACCCACTCATTGTCACGGCGTGTTGGGGCACACACCCAACGCGCACCCTAAACGTAGAGGCCCGCGGAGCGTCCTTTTAGACCCCGATTACTCCATTACTATAGCGAATGCCCCTTATGTAGGTAGGAAACACACTACACATACACGACACAACCACCGTCGTCGACGGACTCGACGACGAAGTCCAGTGTATTCCACGGCTCGGCCGCGTCTCGTCGCGGTCGAGTCCAGCGGTTAGGGACCGTTAGCTCCCTTAGATTAGTCTAATTTTTTGTCCCCAGTCGCGGCTTAATGTCGCGGCTGGATTTGCTTAGAATAGGTGAAATCCCAGCCCGCTCGACGGCTGTAAGCCTAGGTTCGAGCCCCGCAGGGGGCGCCCTTACAGTCGTCGACTCCTCATAGGCAGCCACATAGTGCTTGCATTTCTTCAGAGACAGAGTACTCTCTTCCTCTTTAACTATATGTATAACTCTATTAATTTCCAATAAATTATAAATAAAAAAATAGTGGCTTAATGGAAACATTGGGGGACTCTGTGCCTCCTTATTCCACAGTTGCACGCTGGGCCAAGGAGTTTAAATTGGGTAGAACATCTACTGAAGGCGAACAACGCGAAGGACCCTTCCACGTCCTCCACTGAAGACAACGTTTAAAAAGTTGAAGATGTTGTATTGGCAGACCGAAGAGTGACCATCAGGCATGTAGCTAAGGTCACAGGGATTTCATATGGTAGCGTTCAAAGGATCCTTGTGAACGAATTGCATATGAAAAAGGTCTCCGCGCGTTGGGCACTGAGAATGTTAACCGACGAACAAATGAAAAAAAGAGTCGACATTTCGAGAGCGAAGGTCGAAAAGTTCCAAGCAGATCCAGAATTTTTTTTGTCACGTTTCATGACCATGGACGTGACCTGGATCCATCACTTTGATCCTGAAACAAAACAACAATCGATGAGTTGGAAGAGAGCCTCCTCACCGACGCCGAAGAAATTCAAAGTGTCAAGTTCGGCTGGAAAGGTTATGGCGTCTATTTTTTGGGACACTGAAGGAATAATTATGGTGATGCTTTAAATTCTGAAGTAGCTCCGTAAGTTGTTAAGCTAAGCATGTTTGTGCGATACTCTTCTTTAGAACAGTACGAATTCCCGTTTTTAACGCTAGTATAGATACCTAAATCATCCCAATTACGATATACATACTCTGCTATAGTCTCACGCAATTTATAAGTTGGTTGCCATCATTACGCTCAAACAAAGAGCAATGGAATGGAATATTCAGCTCCCATTGGGAGGCATTGGAATAATTCGGTGTAAGGTATGTAAGTGTGTCACTCACCAGTAATTCTATTGTAAGACTCATTGTTCAATATACCTCGTAAAAAGTATAAATAATAAGTTTATAATATGTTTTATAGAGATAAGAATATGTTTTATAGAGATATATGATATATCTGAATTGATATGATCTCAAGGTCGACTTCGTTCCCAGCAGTTTTTACAAATGTTCCTACAACCATTAAAATCATGAAATCCAGGCCAAAAAAATATTAAGAAATGAGCGCCTTCGTACAATACAATATATTACATAATATAATTAGGTTTTTTTTTTTTATTATTGTCAATAATAATAACCAAATATTTTGTGAAGACTAGTTGCAATGAAAATATCTGCAAGAAAAAGTGCTCGAGGAGTTTTTCAGAAGAGTTTCGTAAAAAATTAATATTTTTTTTGGAGAATGTCATGGATGGAACAAAAGTACTTTTTTTATATAATACTAGAACCAAAAAACCAAATAGACCGAAAAATAAAAAAAATTATAACAGTGAAGGTAAACGTTACAATAAATCAAAGACTGTAATATATTTTTTAACAAATGAAATTGGTGACAAAGTTCATGTTTGCAAAACTTCTTTTCTTAGTACCCTAGGGTACAATAAAAATAACTGTAAAGCAGGAAGGAAATTCTGAAAAATAATCATGATCCCATATTATATGCAAAGCCTCTTATTGATGGCCGTGGACAAAATCAGAATCCTAATAAAATCGGTCCTACTAAAATCATAGATCACATTATGCCATTTAATCTTGCAGTATCACACTACAGGCGTGAGCACGCACCCAATAAAAAGTATTTACCTTCAGATATTAACATATCTATAATGTATAAGCTTTGTTCCTGAAAAAGTGTCTTATGGTTTTTATAGAAAACTCGTAAAACAACTTAATATATCATTTACAAAGTTAGGCCAAGAAGAATGCGAGTTATGTGAAAAAAATGCCATACATAATCCTGATCGAGAAATGATAAGACATAAATTGCGATAGTTGTAAAGTTTACGAAAAACATCGGGAGAGATATATTTTAGCTCGTAAAAGATATGAAATTGACGCTGATAACCAGACACAGAAGAAGAATAACCCTGACATTTTAATTTTTGGCACAGATTTAGAAAAAGTTATAATGCTACCCCGAATGGAGCAATTTAAAAGTGTAATGTTTTGCCCGCGGCTTATTGTTTTCAACCAAAGTTTTGTGCCTATTTGGTTGGTGACAAAAGTATACATGGACTGGATCATACTTATGCAGCTCTGTGGCATGAAGCAGTATCTGGTAGAAAAGAAGAGGATTTTGCTAATTGTTTTAGTGCCTTTTTTATACAAAATCGAGACCTAAAACATATAATTTTGTGGCTCATGCCCACTCGCCAAACTACTTGCTTCGTGGTGTAGGAGAAGTGGAAGGAATAGCTTCGCGACCGCGTTGATGAGGGTTATAGGTTGGTAACCTTCAGGGCGTCGTGGGCTCTTCCCAGCCTTAGGCAACATGACCAGGCCCTCCTTTTACGCCCGAAGAAAAGGAGCTAACGACGCGTGTCGGACGTCAAGCCATATCGCAGCAAAGATTTTTTTAGTAATGTAATTTAAATCTGTGTTACAGAGTCTAAAGTACTTATTAAAATGAAAAACAGTAAATTACAGTTTTTATCTACATTAAATGGTCAAAGTAACTAACATACTTATGTATAAGAGTAAGATATAAATGAAACATGAGTCGATACAGTTGTTTATAGCCTGCGTTATGCATTTATAATGACAATTAAAGACGGACAGACGGACAACGAAGTGATCTTATAAGGATTCCGTGTTTTTTTCCTTTTGAGGTACAGAACCCTAATATTGGATTATTTTTTTAGTTTGGTTATCCATACTGTTGTGCACTACGTAATAATAGATTTAAGTCTCTTGGGAATTGATTTGATTTAGCTTGCAACAATTGTCATATTTAATAGAAAAATGTTTACTTATTTCATATTTGTCTAGGTAAACTGTTACTGCGCGCACAGTGCAAACGTAATTTTCCCCACATAAATTCCGCACGAATTCCGGGTTAAAATATAGATTATATATTGCTACACAAATCACTGTCTATCATACAGAAATTGCGAGAACTACGAGGCTGCTTGAGAAAGTCTCAACTTATATAGGAGAATATTAAATATTGAAATTTCGGTCTATATTATAATCATATAATGTCGAGTATTTTCTATCATCACACAAACAATAATTGAAAACTAAAGATTTTCACTTACTTTTTGCGCAATTTTCAAAGCATCGCGTATTGAGTAGCTTTGGCGCTTTGCTTTTTTACCAGAATGAAGAAATAAAAATATTAATAAATTATATCTCTTTTTCCAAAGTGGCAACTGAATTCACAACTGTCGTTTAAAGTCACTTGCTGGCTTGTGCCACTGTGCCATGAAGGCATTTTATTAGTTTTTTTGACCTTGAACTTTTTGACCTTGAACTTTGTTGTTAGTCCTACTGGATTTTATAGCGACACCGGGTATAAATATTTAAAAGTATTAAAACTAAAATGCAAAACAACGCGTGGCGGGCGGCGAACCGTTTCGTAGTAAGGATTTTTTTGGTAATGTAATTTTGTTGTAAATTTCTGTAAAGGACATTTTGATCAACACCAAATGGCCAAGACAACTAATATATTTAATAAGTTATTTATATGCTAAGAGTAAGATGACGTATAGGGCACGGGTAGACCACGGACTACTGCAAAGTGTTTGAAACATCGGGTCTCCAAAAATGTATAATACATATACGCAATTAATCCGGTTAAAGTAGTTTCATTTAAAACTAATAAAAATTAAAATTAGCTTCACGCTGTATCCCGCACACAGCAGGGTAGGCAGAGGGAACCTAGCGTTCAGACACTCCGTTCCCCACTTATATATTTATATAAACTAATATATTTATTTATACGCTGAGAGGAGGTCGGCGAGCCATTAGAGCCAGGAGAGTGCGGAGAGTACGGAGAGTCCGGAGTCAGGAGAGTCCGGAGTCAGAATAGTCCGGAGTGAGGAGAGTCCGGAATGAAGAGAGTCCGGAGTGAGGAGAGTCCGGAGTGAGGAGAGTCCGGAGTGAGGAGTGTCCGGAGTGAGGAGAGTCCGGAGTGAGGAGAGTCAGAAAAGTGTGGAGTGTCAGGAGAGTCAGGAAAGTGTGGAGAGTCAGGAGAGTCAGCAAAGACAGTAGAGTCAGGAGAGACAGGAATGTCAGGAGAGTCAGGAGAGCCAAGAGAGACCGGAGCGTCTGGAGCGCCAGGAGAGTCCGGAGAGTCAGGAGAGCCACGAGAGTCCGGAGAGCCAGCAGACGTCGATTTTTTTTTGAACTATTACCATATCATTTAATTTCATACAGTAGTTGTCGGTATTGTAAGTAATTTATACTTTTCAGTTTTTATTTTTTTTAAATTCGGAATGAAACCCAAAAAAAATGTATCTTGAGGCCCTAGGCTAACACCATGCAAAAATTCATAAATTTCTGTGAAGTAGTTTTTGCGTGATTGACGAACAAATAAACAGACAGACGGACGGACAGAGAGACAGACAAGAATTCTGCTGAGTGGTTTTTAGGTTCTATAATCAACATATTAACCGGCCTAATTTTTATTTTTTTTATATCTTTCATGTACAGAATTGACTTTTCTATCCTTTTATTATATATAGAGATTACGATGTCCCGAAACATTGGCATATATACCGAGACATATATCACAAGGGAAAAACAAGACAGTCTCATTCAAAACGGGACGTCTTGTCACGTTACGCATATAATACTTTATGCAACACTTTTAAAAAACTACTAGCAACCTTGCAGCTTCGCCCGCTGAAACTATTGAATTATTTATTTAATACACTGAATTACGTAATTTTTTTATACGTATATAATGAATGTTTGCAGCGCACTTAAGATTTCTAATATGAAAATTATTAAAACCTTAGAGTTGCCTTCTTTTGTCTATTTGTCAGTTAAGTTTCTGAAATTAACGTGACTGACAAACGCACTGACAAACAGACCTTTGTCTGTTTAATATGTAGTTTGCAAGTTTTCTTTAACATTTATTTCGAGGGGTTCATAAATATTTATTATTTATTATCCCGCACATAGCTGGGTAGGCTGAGGAAACCTAATGTTAAGATTTCTTCTTCTCACTTAAAGCCGAATTTTCGAGGCATTACGTGTTGAGTGGCGGAACTCAAGGCTGCGCTTTGCCTGGTTACCAGACCGAAGAAATCAAAATATAAATTAATAATAATTCATTCCCCCGCGTCCATTTGATTTAATTAATTAATACATTTTCTACTACAAAATTTATTTATCATAGGATAATAATTACAATCACATATCCTTAACTTTTATTTTTATACAAAAAAAAATCAAAATCAGCTTCACGCTGTATCCCGCACACAGCAGGGTAGACAGAGGGAACCTAGTGTTAAGACACTCCGTTCCCCACTTTCTACCGAATTCTGGAGGCATTGCGTGTTGAGTGGCAGAACTCACATAACTGTATAATATAAAATGATTTTGAAATCACAGATGCTTAATTTTTTTCATATGTATGGATGTATATTCTCAACAAGAACAATAACTCGAAATAGCAAAGAAATCACGGTAATAGTAGTACGCACACACACATATACACAAACACCTAGCGTCGACGCAGTCTTACATACATATTTTTGTGATTGGACGAGAGCGACGGTAACGAAACTAGCTCTTAACGATACCATTTTAACGATACATAGCGATACCATAGATTTAACGATACCTGTGCTTAACGATAAAAGTATCTAAATTTAAAGGTAAATATTTAACGATGTTTATCAAGTTATTTATCAACGATACCTGGAGTAACGATACCAAAGTTTTAACATTATTTCAAGCCCTGGGTCATACTATGCCGCCCGAAGGCTAGGTCATTTCGAATCAGTGACATCTCCTTAATTATTTATTATAATGTTATACAGTAAACTATAATTTCAATCTAGATATTGCTAAATGCTAAAAGTGACTATTATGTTCATAAGGATGAATATCAAAATATAAAAAATACATTAACAAAAACCCAATAGATTTAAAGTAAATTAATTAAAATGGTTACTTTTGCTCAACCTTCAGAGATAAACATATACCATCGCGGACTTTTTTAAACATTATTTAAAGAACAATATTTTTGTTAAACATTGTTTTTATGTTTCTCATAAGAGATATGAGTCAGCGCACGCCATGTATGCGTTTAGCAAGTTCATTTTGGGTGACGTTTTCTTAAAACGACAAACAAACTTTGCAAACCGTTGCTAAGGCAACGGTCGGTCGTTATTAACATGGCAGAATAAATTGCATGTCAAATTAGAAAGTATTTTAATATATTTAGAATGTAGGTGTAATGAAATGTTATATAGCCTATAGCACTTCTGAAGAATCCAGCTTTCATACAAAACAAAAACAAAGTAAATCCGACCAGTAGATCCAGAGATCTTAGCGTTTTAGCAAACTAACAAACTCTTCCGCTTTATTATATTAGTATAGATTGTTTAAAAAAATATGTTCCATGGCAGAATCGTTACATATTGAAAACAAAATTAACATGGAAAATAATAAATTATGAAACTGGATAAGCTAAGAATCATAACTTTGACTTTTGAGCTCTGATCAAGAAGTTGCATGTGTATTTGAAAAATTCTTTGCTGATATTCCAGAACCGTCGCTGAATCATTACTTAAGGAGAGCGTACACAAATGTAATGTAGCTACTGCAAAGTGTTCGAAACGTCGGGTTTTTCAAAAATGTATAATCTCAAATATACGCGATTAGTCCGGTTAAAATAGTTTCATTTAAAATCACTAATGTATTTATTACAGCAATTATGTCCAAACGCGAATTTAGTAACTGTAACTCTAGTTCGTCCATAGGGTTTTTATATTTTTGAAAACAACGTATTTTCTTTTAAACGGTACATTAAGTGAAAATTGACCCAGGGTGTGGAATATTGGACAGCACATGATCAAGTTTTCTGTCACATTTATTGACTACACTGTTATGCTGTTTGAGTCCCTGTTAATTAAATCTATTAAAGGTTGACATAAACCTGGCGCCTTATATTCGCAATAAATATCATTCAATAAATTCCAATTATTACTGGCTAAATTAAAGCCGCTTAAGATACACTTGCAATCACAATCGTCAAAGATAAGACGACAATTATCAATAAATTAACTTAACATTGAACTATTCACCGGAGGAGGCAAATATACTACACAGAGAGCAACCCGACGCACAGAATATGATAGCGGAATTTTAATAACGAGATAGAGGTCTTCAAGTTTTGATTTCCATTTAAACATACGTTTGGAGTGTATTTGTCTGGAAATTGCTACAAGAACTCCGCCAAATTTATTTTGGTAAATTAATTCGGCATTACTCCTCTTCTTATCTCTTCTATAAACCACATACCTTTCATCGAAAAGCTCACTGATAAACACAGAGTCGTTTAGCCACATTTCTTTTAAGAACAATTATGTCGTAATTATTACAAAGTACCGCTTGAAGAACCTAAAGTTCATAATCCGCGTATATTTTGATAGTATAATTTTATAGAATCCAATTTTAAAAAAAGAACTTGACAATAACATACTAGCACTGCTAAAAGTAGTTAAATAAAGGTAAAAATAATGAAATTATTAAATATTTTTAGCTTATACAAATGTTTCACTACGATATTTTTTTTTTCATCAATTTGCCTCAAAAGTTGTTCAGCCATTCCAAATATAATACATAGACATAATTATATCCAGCTTCATTCGCTCTCTTTCTAGCTGCCGCCTGAAGAGTCTTGTTCATGGGAAACAGTTTGTATTGGCAGTGTGGTTGCAGCGCAGTACATCATTTTCTTTTAATTGTCAAGCAACAATCTTTCTTAGATCAAAAACCATCTTTATTAGGTTTTCATTTTTATTATCCGGCACTCATTGTAAAGCTATATTATTCTGTCTCGATTGTTGCTCTACAAATAGAGCAATAAGACAAATCACAAAAGATCAAAATAGAAGAATCAATCAAAATTGATTCTTTGATCTTTTGTGATTTGTGTTTTTATCGTGCTTTTTTAAAAATGTTAACCGCTTCCGATTTCTAACACTATATATAAAGAAGGATAAGGCGGCGAAACGTCAGCACAGCTGCGCGTTTGGCCCTATACAATGCAGTGTTGATACCGACGTTGTTATACGGCAGCGAAACGTGGGTATTACAGAAGAAGGATGAAAGAAAGATGAATGTTGTGGAGATGTGTTTTCTTCGTAGGATATGCGGAGTCAGCTTAACTGATCGAATCCGCAATGAAGAGATATACAGAATGGCAGGTACTAGCGAGGATGTCACGGTGAGAATGAAGAAGAACGTACTCAGCTGGTTTGGACACGTGTAACGAATGAGTGATGAAACTTAACTAGTCAGAGAGAACGGAGCGCCAAACGCTACGGTCTCTACATACCTCTTTCGCCTCGTCCACTGTCATCAACCTCTTCATACATGCCCTCCGGGGGGTCCTCATGCTTTTTACGTGACCTTCCTCCAGTATCTTTGATACTGTGTTTCCGAAGGTCAACCGAGGTCTCCCCCTACCTCTCATTCGTTCGTGATGAAAGAATGGCAAAAAAGATTTATGATGGAAAAGTGAGTGGTAAGAGAAGTAGGGGGAGACCTCGGTTGACCTTTGAAAATACAGTAAAAAGCATGAGGACCTCCCGAGGTCATGTCCTCATGAGTGCATGTATAAAGAGGTTGAGGACAGTGGACGAGGCGAAAGAGGTATGTAGAGATCGTAGCGTTTGGCGCTCCGTTCTCTCTGTGTAAATTATGGCTCTACACGCGTTATACAAAAGGATTCATATAGAATTACAAAATATTCAGATACAGACACTACAATTTTGTTGTAATATAAATAAATAAGGAAAAAATATGTTATAATAAATAATATTCATAAAGGTACATCAATCACGTAAAGAATAAACACAGCTGAAGGCATTCTGTCTGATGATAAGTTCCACAAATATTGGCCTCCCCTTGTATTTAAATCATATTTTTGAAAACATCAATATTATTTGATAAAACATTACCCTAATAAGGTGATTTAAAAGAAAATAATACTATATATTTCAGCTTCACGCTGTATCCCGCACACAGCAGCGTAGGCAGAGGAAACCTAGTGTTAAGACACTCCGTTAGGTGTTGAGTGGCAGAGCACAACGCCGCGACTATATATGTCGTTTATAATTTATACGAGTGTCCGACTAAACAGAACATTCAACCGAAATTATAACCAACGGTCGATTCCTTTATTATATGTTGAAGTTGAAAAAACCCAAAGGTAAATTTTCAAATATTTATTATATATAAGGGGATAAGAATATTTCCATTCATTTTCAGTTCCTTGAAATGTCGAGGTACACCTAGCCAAATGTTGGAGCGAACTTTTAGAGTCTGTCATATTACTGTATTAATAAAATCGGTCGATTCTATGTATGATAGAGCTTCTGCTATAGCGATTAGCTCAGCCTTCATTATACACACATTGGAGTCTACCTGAAATTTATATGCGGGCGGTTTTTTATTGAACTAATATCTAGAAATATTGAATAATGAAACAAGCTTAGAGTAATTTATATTGAAGCCGGATTAGATTTAGTTTTAAGCCAGAATTTTTCAGCTAAGTACGACGACGAAGAAATAGTAAACACAATTCACTTTCCATCACATGAATGGGAGTCGTTATAATAAAACTACCAATAATTCTCATGAATTAATTTTGTATCCTGTCTAACTCCCCTAGTGAACGTTTGCACTACTATCATAAAAAATACTTGCGTTATCAATACGACTTCTAATTAAGGAAAAATATAATAACCTTAAATATTTACCAGCTGTTTGAACTAGCCAACACTCCGGCGATCCGGTCTCTTGCGGTGGATGACGATTTTGGCACAAGCTTTCCTTCACCGTTCTGCCGAGTCCTTCTCTAGCACCACTGCCTCGCAGTAGGATGAGACCGCATCCCACGACGTGTCGCTGCCGCACATGGCCTTGACCACGGCCGGCAGGGAGAGGTCGTTCCATATGATTTTGTGCAGAGCCCGACGTTGAGACGCCCAAGCTGTGCACACCTCCAACGTGTGATGGGCCATCATATCGAGGCAGTCGTCGCAGTGGTGGCAGCGGGCGTCGAGGTCCCTCCAAGTGATACGACACAGGTAACCCCCGAAGCAGCCATGTCCCGTGAGCACGTGTGTTGTGCGGAAGGTTAGGACGCCATGACATTGGGCTAACCACTGGCGGAAGACTGGACTCGGCCTCGATCGTCTTCAGATTGGCGGATGGTGTTGCCAGCCGGGACTCCCACATTCCTTTAGCGGTTTCCCGCTTCTCCTTCACACGTAGTGCTTGGTTTGCGGGTTACCGGAAGCTAGGCCCCGACGCCAGCAATAGAAAGACGCCAGAAAAAACACGTACAGGTCCCACGGCACGACTCTGGCCAGCACGTACGTGTGAGAATTGACGTTAATATTCAATTTAAATCAAAATATTAGATTTAAATTTGAATATTAATTATATATTTTATGTCCATAATTGTTTTTATAGTAAATAACATTTTTATATACATTTCTTATTATTTATTAACAATGAAATATAATCATAATCTGATCCTCTGATCGTCTATACTGACGCCATCGACGATGATATGGGCATCTGGTGGTGGACCCTTATGAGAAGCATGAAAATATAAAGCCTCGGATTTGTTCAAGGTGACCTCAAAACCAAGCCGCCGGCAGCCACCCCGGCCGTCGCGAGGTCCACCGCTTCCCGATAGGCCCTCTGCTGCGCCAAGACCAGCGTGTCATCGGCGTAACAGAGGACCTTTATCTCTCGCAGGGTGCCCCACAGCACCTAGTCGTACTTGATGTTTCAGAGGATTGGAGCCAGCACCAATCTCTGTGGAACACCGGCCGACACACTGAACTCTTCCCATTCTCCTCCAGGAGCGGAAATGTTCACAGATCTCTCGGATATATAAGTGCCTCCTTAATACAGAACCAGGGCAGGGAGTTGAAGGTGTTGGTGATGTCTGAAGGCACCGCCAAGACTCCTTCGTCATGGGCTACCGCATCCTGCGAATGGGACTTCACCTCGAATATGACATATACCGTCAAACGCCCACTGCGGAAGCTATACTGCTGGTCCGAGAGGTCCGGACCTGTCCCCTCCAAATGGCGTTGTAGCCTCCTCGCTACAACATGCTCGAAGAGCTTGGCGATCCCGCTCAAGAGCACAATGGGCCTGTAGGTAGTGGCTGAATCCGCCGGGCGACCCTCCTTCTTAATGAGGACTAAATTGCTTGTCTCTTGACGGTTTCCTAAGAGGCGCGGGTTCCAATAACGTTACGTTAAAAAAAAATTGTACGTTTTCTTAATAAATATTTTTCTTTCTTAAGTGTGGAATAACACTAAAAAAAATGTTAAAAATATGTGTTTAAGTTTTTTTTGAATTCTTAAGATATATTTTTATTATGTTAATATTACTATTTATATTACGTTACGTTAATATTACAATATTACTATTAATTTTAATAATTCCAATATCTATAACTGTATGGTTTTTATCGTTACTTTAAATAAGAATTGTATTTTCTAAACTAGCGGCCCCGTGCGCCTATGCCCGCTTGAAACATACGAATGTTTATTTAAGAGTATTTTAGAAAAAAAAACCAGCCAAGCAGGAGTCGGACAGCCTACCTACCCGAGTCGGTAGCCTACAGAGGGTTTTGTACCAATTTCAGGATTGTGATTGGAAAATACCTCGAAGGTTTTGATGATTCGGCGATTAAAGTTAACAAATTTAAGTTTGCGGGCATATACATTTATTTTGTATGAAATGAACTACAAATATAAGTTTGTAATTATTTTTTTCTATGAAATACTATTTTTTTTTTTGGATTTTCACCTTTATTTGTATTGTAAGAATTTACCTCGTCCTAGATTTCATAACTGTAGATCTACGGGAAGTATACTATACGCGGTGAATATCATACACACATAAATGCATATCTTTTAACTGCGTTGTATTAGAAGCTTAATTTCTATGCTCCAAGAAACTGTAACTGTCAATTTCAGATTGATACCTCAACGCAATGACAAACGGACAGACGGACAACAATGTGATCCTATAAGGGTTATTTTGTTTATTTTTCCTTTTGAGGTACAAACCTCTAAAAATAGATTAATTATTTTAGTTTGGTTATGCA
Organism: Heliconius telesiphe telesiphe; assembly: GCA_018249795.1. Classification (NCBI taxonomy): domain Eukaryota; kingdom Metazoa; phylum Arthropoda; class Insecta; order Lepidoptera; family Nymphalidae; genus Heliconius; species Heliconius telesiphe. The sequence continues at coordinate 17,903 of DWLH01000357.1, forward strand.
TTAAATAAATCGTAATTTAATTGTTCCGGGAATTGATTTTATTATCGTATTTAATAGATAAATAATTTGTTATTTCACATCTGTCTAGGTAAATCGTAACCGCGCGCACACTTCAAACGCAGTTCTTTCTACATAATTCCGATTCCGTAAAAAATCCGGGGTGTGGGTATGTTTTACATAGATTATATATTGCTTGAGAGGGTGTCAATTTCCATTGGAGAATCCTAAATCTTGAAATCTCGGTCTATTTTATAATCATATAACCTTCAGTTTTTTCTATCATTATATAAATAATAATTTATAAACAATATCAAACAAGAAAACCTTGAAATCTAAAGATTTGGCCAATTCAATAAAACAGCTGTCGTATAAAATAACTCTTTAGAAATTAACAATTTTGTCGGACAGCATACTTCAAATTATTGTAACTTTTTTACTATATTAAAGCCTTTATGTTGCTCCACAACCCAGTGGGGATTGTGGATCTTGGTAGTAGTGTGGTCTTTCAGTGTTAGTCCCATAATAATCGGTTCAACTGGTCCGGATATTAGCCCGGATAAATAGAGAGACAGACAAAAATGTTAAAATTGTTTAATTGTGTTTTGGTACCGCGTAAATAACTATATGCACTTGAAAAAACACAGTTACGTTGATGTCAAAGACAGACCCTTTAATTTTATTTATATGTGTGGATGTATAGATATAGGTAAACAGTAATTTAAGTATTTTTTCAGCTTTACGCTATATCTAATAACCCGCATATAGCAGAGGATGAACGACGCAGAGGGAATTTATTACCAAAGCGAGGAAATTAAAATATTAAAAGCAAATCTATCTCGCCCACAGCAGGGCAGAGGAAACCTAGTGTTAAGATACTCCATTCCCCACTTTAAGCCGAATTCTGGAGGCATTGCATGTTGAGTGTATCCATCTTACATAAATCCACCCCCACCACAACATATCGCTTTACAGTCACAATTTGTGCACTTGCGCCACGACTGGCCTACAAATATTAATAAATAACTGTTATAGCAATTAGCAAATTCGTCGAACAAAGTACTTTAACTTGATATAACTTTTTTATTTATGAACCTTTTGTAAAAAAAATGGTAACAGAAGCTTTCCAGAATCCAATAGTAAAAACCGCATTTAAATCGGTTAAGCCAATTTTGATATTAGTGCACAGACAAAAATTTTAAAAATTATAGGTATAGATTAGAGTAACCGGACTTACATTATATGCACTCTAAAAACATAATAATGATATTCATTATTCTGCACTATGAACAAACATCAAGTTTAATTGTAGCAATATTGTACTTCATTTTGTGTAGCCACCCAATGATACGACAACATAGTGTTTTTTTAATTAAAATAGAGAAAACTGTACTCATGAAAATAATTTAAATTTTTCAGTTTTCAGTTATATCGAAAAGATTTTTGTTGTCTTAATTAGTGTAGATCAAGCTAAAAACAAAGCTACTATTATTGTATAAAAGATGACATTACAAGTAAGAAGATGTGATGTGGATGATACAATTCTTTTAGTAATGAGTATATCTCGATGGCTTGGACTTGCTCCAGTGCGATTTACGAAATCTCGTGACAAAATATTCATGTACATCTCACGCACTTTCGTCATCTACGGACAGATTTTCATCATCGTCTTCGGTCAGTATAACTTCATTTTTCAAAAAAAATAATGTGTGTTGTAAAAATAATGTTTTTCTTTCTTATTTTGTGGCATATATAACTTTATGATAAATCAACCAGTTCTTTAATCATTTTATGCTGAGGGCACCACTTGGCATAATGTTGCATTCCTCAAATGGACTTCGTAAAATAGTTAATTATTTTATGAGTAGTAAAACCTGATTTCAAAACACCACTATATGCGATGTCTCGAAAATATTGAGCCTACCCTGCTATATGCGAGATACAGCATGAAGCTAAAAAAAATATTTTAAAGTTTCATAAAATGCGTCACATTTTATATACAAAAAGCCGGTTAAGTGCGAGTTGGACTCACATACCAAGGTTTTCTAGTTGATAAAATTAAGTTTGGGAGCATATTCACTCATTTTGTATGAAATGAACTACAATTATAAATTTTGTTATGATTTTTTTATATTAAATACCATATAAACTTTCACTTTTGCCAAATTTCATAAATGTAGGTTCATGGTAAGGTTTTAATTACGCGGCGAATTTCATACAAAATGCAGCAAAATTGATACATAAATCGTATCGTTCAAATTTTGTGATTGCGTTGACTTGAAGCAATTTTTTTTATGTTCTTCAAACGACCCTGAATATGTAATGTCAATTTCGCGTGGACCATTTATCTCAAGAACGCGTGGTAACGCGTTTTTGAGATAAATGGTCTTGACTGACTGACAGACAGACGCACAACAAAGTATTGCTATGTCTATATACGGAATCCTAAATAATATATTTTGAAATTTTGTGCTAGAAATCGATAGCGGTTAACGTTTTCAAAAACAAGATAAAAACACGTATCGTCTATATGTTTCTAAATTATTAGGATGTGCCCGCCGTGTGTAGAATAGGATCATCCTGGTACTGGTGGTGTCGTAAGAGGCGACTAAAGTACGTGTGGTAGAGTCACGTCGCCATCAATGGCAACACGAATGGGCAGACTCGACCGGATCAATACCACCCCCGGCATTTAAAACCGGCGTTAAGTAGTGGATTTATGCCACTGTGTTTCGCATCAGGTAATGCCGGGCTCCGGAGCCCAACCCCCACCCCTCCCTGGAATATGATAGCGGCACTTAAAGAGAAACTACCCCAGGAGGGTACCAGCTCCTCCGGTGCTGGAGAACACCTCCCTGAGTCTCTAAACTCAGGCCGCCCTTCGAATTCTGGGGAGGGCACAGTTCCGCGCTATAGACAGAGCAAACGAGACGTACATCCCACGGCAACTCCTTCCACGCTCAACGTGGACTTTTGCAATATCAGGGGTCTACATTCCAACCGAAGGTCGGGACCTGTCTACCATCTGGCTCCGTGTTGACTCGGACGATCGTGCCCGAGTCTACACATGCCTTTACAGGTCCCACAGTGGTTATGCAGAAACGGATCGGATTCAATCGGCTATCGACGATATACTCTCACAGATCCCCTCCGCTGCGGTCGTGATACTTGGCAATTTTAATGCGCACAATGCCAGTTGGCTTGGATCACGCACCACCGACCACGCGGGGAGGGCTGCATTTGACCTTGCTATGGCGAACGGATTGTCCCAATTGGTTGAGTCGCCAACGCGACTCCCGGACGTGGACAACCACAATGCCTCTTTATTGGACCTTCTGCTGACTTCACATCCGGAACAGTACCAGGTTGTCGTCGAAGCCCCTTTGGGGTCTTCTGACCACTGCCTGGTACGGAGTGTCGTGCCCATTAAGCGCGGAAGCTGCAGATCACCCGCAACTCGTCGCGTCTGGTACTACAAGTCAGCAGATTGGGATGGGATGCGTACATTTTACTCATCTTATCCCTGGGGGCCGGTTGGCTTCTCTTCTGATGATCCTAGTACCTCTGCCGCTGCTGTTGCGACGTGCTTCTAGCACGTCGCAACAGCAGCATGCAGGGCATAGAACTTTATATTCTTAGCACTGTAGTGCCAATCGGTGGTAAGTCACAGCCTTGGTTTGATACGTCCTGCAAGCTTGCTGCCTCTAGCAAACGCGAGGCATATCAAATCTGGGCTGAGGCACTGGTTACTAAGGATCCGGAGGTGAAAACCTCAAAAAGGAAGTATAACCTAGCCTCTAGGTTCTCAGTTCTGGGCGCTCTCAAAGGCGGCACTTGGTAACTTTAGCCAGCCTTCGCTTCCACCATTACGCACGGGAAATGACATCTTGGTCCACACGGCAAAAGAGAAAGCCGATCTCCTGAGCGCTCTCTTTGCCTCAAACCCGACTTTGGATGACCAAGGAACAACGCCACCGATCATCCCGCGGTGCCAGAGCTCAATGCCTGAGGTTAAGTTTAACCAAACAGCTATTAGGCGAGCTCTGTCCTCTTTCGACATCCACAAGTCGAGCGGGCCAGATGGCATCTCTCCCTTAGTGCTCCTTTCTTGTGCTCCTGAGCTGACACCGGTGCTAACGCGTTTGTTTCGGCACTCCTACTTAGTCGGCGTAGTCCCAGACTCTTGGAAGAGCGCTCTTATCCACCTGATCCCAAAGAAAGGCGATGGTTCCGATCCATCTAACTACTCCAAGGCTAAACTTCCATCCTATGGGCTTCCTGAGAATTTATGCAAGTGGATCGCCAGCTTTCTCACTGGGCGCAGCATCAAGGTTGCTGTCGACGGTTTTTGCTCTAAACATATGCCCGTGAACGCTGGCGTTCCCCAAGGCTGCGTGCTGTCCCCTACGCTGTTTCTTCTGCATATCAATGACATGTTAGAGGATTCTAGCATTCATTGCT
>DWLH01000358.1:0-22337 GCA_018249795.1 Heliconius telesiphe telesiphe
ATATGTAGTTATCACCTCCAAAACATAAATAAATCATTTTTGGCTCTAAGTATGTCTCTAAAATAGTATTCAACAATGTGTTTTAAATTTATCTCTGCAGGAATTTAAAGTAATAGTAAAAACAATGTTAATTTGGAATGCTTATTATACTGCCCAAGTATATTTAATGGATAAAAATGTTATGAATTAAAATCATTCATTAAGATAATTTTTTGTGTATTTTTATATAATTGGTGTCCAAATAGAGAAATAAATAAATAAAATCATTTGAATTTCATGGATAGCTACCATTATAGTATTATGCAATAAAACTGGGGGTCCACAATGGCAGGCTTGGGTGGGCGGAAGTTCACAAGGAGATATATGACTATGATGACACCTCAGTCTCAAGTAACAGCGAAAAGCTGACTCTTTATGTAGCTAATGGTGATGTCAGTATAAAAGAAGTTATTAGTGCAATACAAAGTCTGAAATGTGGTAAGACAGCGGGAGCAAATGAGCTACTTCCTAGATGATCAAATATGGTGGGCTATGAGTCTTGGACTATATTGGATAGGTGAAAAAGACTATAAAAGCAGTGGAATTGTGTTAATCGGGGACAATTTTATAGGCAACGGCTCTTATCGGAAGGAAACTCGTATGAAGTATTGTTATTAGGTGATACATATCACTTATTGCAATTACATAGTATGTCTTTCCAAATAGTTTAGAAAAATATAGACGATAGAGAGAGAGAGAGAGAGATACTACGCTGGTACAATGTGAGCGGACCCTTGCTAGAGGCTGTAAAGTCTCTTTACAGAGATCACTCAGCCTGTGTGTGAGTAGGAGCTGGCATGTCGCCCATGGTTTGACATCCATTCGGGTGTTAAATAAAGATGCGTAATGTCAGCTTGGTTGTTAAATTTTTATTTGGACAGCTGTCCCCCAGGAGTGAAACAAAGTGACATGGGAGTGAATGTAGGTAAGCTGAATGTAAATTACCTGCTGTACGCAGATTATGCAGTGCCCATTGCATCATCAGAATGCGAGTTGCAGGCATTTGTTGCCACTCGGACAGAAGGTTTGAATATAATGGTCAAAGCCTAAATGCGAATAAAACAAATGTTCTGGTATTTGAAAGAAATGAAGAAAAGACGGAATGCAAGATCAGTGTAAATGGTAAGATATTAAAAATAGTGAATAAAGTGGTATATTTGGAAAGTATGTTCTGTAGAGATAGAAGATATAAATGTCGAAAGGCGTATTGCCGCCGGTAACGGCGTTAACGGTGCCTTGGCTGCATTGATGAGACAGTGAAACATCAGCACAGCTGCATATTTGGCTGTACACAGCGCAGTGTTGGTGCTGACGCTGTTATACGGCAGCGAAACATGTGTATTACAGAAGAACAATGAAAGAAAGATAAATTTTCGTATAATATGCGGAGTCAGCTTAGCTGATCGAATCCTCAATAATAAAAATGAAGAAGTACGTGCTCAGCTAGTTTGGGGACGCCGAAAGAATGTTTACTCGGGGAAATGAAATATTTATTTAAATGTATATTACCATTTCTTTGCTCTGGTGTCGAGGCAAAGTGCAGCGTTGAATTCCGCCACTCAGCACTCAATGCCTTCAGAATTCGGCGGAAATTGGAGAACGGAGTGTCTTAACACTAGATTCCCTCTGCTTACCCTGCTGTGTGCGGGATGCAGCGTGAAGCTGATTTATTCATTTTAAAAAAATCTACAATCAACAAAGTGTTATTCTATTTACAGACAACATGCACCAAATGTGTACACATTTGGTGCATGTTTTTTATTTACGGAGGTATAATATTAATAAATTTTATTTAGATTATCGAGTTATTAGGTATAAAAGAAAATTAAAAAGAAACAATCTAACAAAACTAAAAGCTATTTAATTTAATATTTGTTACATATTTTAAATTCAATAAAGAATGTACAATAAAGATAAGTGTTAAACTGTAGTTGTTGGAGGAGTACCTGACGGAGGCGGGCTTGCATGCGTTGGACGCGGAGGAAGAGGAGATCAACACTGCAATACCCAACTTCACGGAGCTAGCCCTCCTCTTGCAGCAGTCGGCCAGCATTTACAGTAGGAAAGTGGACTTCCTCTACCAACACGTGCTCAGTGTCAGTGATTCACTACAAAATAGTACACAGTGAGTATTCATATATTTTTTACGTAAAAAAAATGGTGTATCCAGTATTAGTTGGTTACAATGTAGATGCAATAACATCCTTTCTACCAACACTCAATGTCTCGCAAATTAGGCAGTTGAGTGGAAGGACTCGACGCCGCTGCACCTTCACTTATAACCAACCAGATCGAGGACATCAAAATAATTGATTCCTCCAAGTTGGAGTAAACCCTATAAACCACTAGCACCTGTTTTTGTCACCTAGCATCATAATTTATATACCTGGAACAAAAATTGATGGCATGTAAAATTTTGTATACTGAGGTTTATATTTGAATTGAAAGTCAGTTTAGGAACGTTATAAACTATTTATTAAAATGATAAAAGAACATGAATATCAAACATACTTTTTTGAATCTGAAACAAAAAACAAATTTATTACTTTGTACCAATAAATAAACACATTTTGCAAGTAAAATTCATTGCAATAATGAGTTTATTATTATTGAATAATCAAATTTCATAATTGAACAAAAAATAAAAAAGTCGATACTTTTAAAGGAAAAAGTTCCGTACCTTTTAAAGGAAAAAGGAACGCTTATAAGATTTGTTGTCCGCCCATCTCAGGAATGCTTGGAGATATCGTGTTGAAATTTAATTTTGATTTCCTAAAAAAATCATATTCCTACACTTACTTAAAAAGATATGGCCTTTTTTTATCACAAAATACGCGTATTTCAACACTATAAAAGGAATCAAAATTAATAGGGTATTCCCGGTTGACCTAGAATTATGAAATTTAGCAGCTAGCATTTACAGGTAGTACTTAGTAAAAAATAAAGTTAAAGGTAGTTCAGGAAAAAGCCTTAAAACTATACATTTGTGGTTAAATCCTACAAAATATAATTCAGCCTTAAGAGAGGCAAAATTTGATATTAAAGCCGCTATTTCAAATGAAGTATCAGTTGAAAGGGCTTTAGCCAGAGCCCTTAGCTAAACTGGAATTGCAGGAAAAGGTACAAACCAATCACACACAATTTTTTATAGGGAACCCTCGGTGGACGAGACCAACTCGACCATGTCCGGTTTTTTTTTAATATATTTAGTTTTTTATTTTATTTTTTTACTATTTATTATTGTACAGGTTTTATTTTTTTAATAAACATATAAGATCGGTGCAAAAGCATTTTCGTATTGTTCATACAAAGGAACTTTTTTTTTTTTGATCGATGACCTGTTGCCATCTTCCATTTTGAGATTTTGGATTAAAAAAATGTGACAGGTAGTGTTCTTTTGAGGTTATCTTTATGCGTCCTAAAAAGTTCTACAATAACCGAAACAGGTGGAAATCTGATGGAGCAAAGTCAGAGCTATACGTAGGATGCATCAACACATCCCAGCCAAGCTTTCGTGCCGTGTGATCCCGGCCTAGAATAGGATCATCCTGGTACTGGTGGTGTCGTAAGAGGCGACTAAAGTACGTGTGGTAGAGTTACGTCGCCAGCAATGGCAACACGAATGGGCAGACTCGACCGGATCATTACCACCCCCGGCATTTAAAACCGGCGTGAAGTAGTGGCTTTCTGCCACTGCGTTTCGCATCAGGTAATGACGGGCTCCGGTGCCCAACACACCTTAAAGGCAGGCAACGCACCTGTAGCTCCTCTGGTGTTGCACGGGGTCGTGGGTGGCGGTGATCACTTACCATCAGGTGACCCGCACGCTCGTTTGCCTTGCCTTATCCATAAAAAAAAAAAAAGCTCTTTCCATTTTTGCTGCGTGGCTATAGATGAGTGCGGTCTGACGTTGTCATAGTGGAGCACCACGCCATTCCTATTCACCAGCTCCGGGCGGTTTTAAGTCACCCATTTTTGATACCAGCACCACCCGTAATCAACTGTTTAAGAAAAGGTTCGGAATTGTTACGTTTCAACAAAGAATCGCAAATGGAAACACGTTGCATTAGGTTTCTGGTTTTTTGATCAACATCCACTTTTTCAGCAATGTCGTAGCTACTCAAAGAGGGCATTCAGAGCAAACCTCATCTTTCACACAAAAAATTTGAGACTTGAAACGCTTGAACCACATTTGTGCTACTCTTATTGATACCGCATTATGTCCGTAAACAGCACAAGTTTTATTCGCGGCGTTCGTCGCATTACATTTTATCTTTTTTGGAATAAAACTTTAAAATATACCGAATGACTTAGACATCGCATATTAAAGAACTTAGTATGAAATTATACGCATGCATTTCTCTTATCATTATCCGAAGCGTCTCCAATACTTCCTCCCTCATAAAACTGTTATTTGGATGTGACCCTCGGTCACATTCAAATAGTTACTCAACAAGCTACAACGTCGTAAAAAGTCGCCATACGCTTAATTTATGGACTTCGTAAGTATGATCACGTTTGCCAATTTCGATCTCAGCTTGATTGGCTCCCAATCCACCTTCGCCGAGATATCTCGCACATCCTTTCACTTTTCTTTTTTTAAATCCTTAATAATCCGAATTTACCCTCTTATCTGCGCATATTCATTTACTTCCCACTCCTACACGCTCTAGGCGGTCTTATGTCATACCTACACTTACATATCGAAGAGTAACACCAAATTTCTCCAGAAATCCTTTTCAGTTAATGCCGCTTCCCTATGGAATCAACTTCCTAAATTTATCCAGAAAGGTCCATCTATAATTTCCTTTAAATTCCTACTAAAAAAAAATTCTACTTGCAACTTAAACTCGTAAAGTTTAGATAGTGATAACTTCCACATGTTCTTCTTATATATCTATGTATTTTTTATATATATTTATCATATAATTATATGAATATAAAATATGTATGTATATGTGTTTGTATTAAATATCAATGTAGTAAATATTATAGTATGTATATCGTCATATATGTTTTTTTTTCAGCTTCACGCAGTATCCCGCACACAGCAGGGTAGGTATAGGGAACCTAGTGTTAAGACACTCCGGTCCCCACTTTTCGCCAATTTCTGAAGGTATTGCGTGTTGAGTGGCGGAACTCAATGCCGCGCTTCCCCCTCGACACCAGAGCGAAGAAATGAAAATATAAATAAATATTTCGTCTCCTCGAGTGGGGATCAAACCCACAACCAGTCGATTTACAGACAGACCCCTGCGCCACGACTGGTCTCAAATATATTTGTTTTATCTATATCAACTTTACTATCTATCGTAATCTTGAACAATTTGAACCCTGAACGCTGCTTGGAAACTGTCCCAGCGCGTCCGCGTCCCGAGAACGTTAAAAAAAAAGTTTCCAAAGAGACGCAAGTTCAAATTTTTATATGTTTTCTTATTAAGTATTTTTCTTTCCTCAGTGTGAAATATCACTTTAAAAATGTAAAAAACAAATTATTATATGTATTTATATTATTTTCATATTCCTGTTCTGTTAGACTTTCCGACCACGAGTTGTTCCACCTTACGCGTGAAACATTATATGATTAAATTGTACGGTGCGAGGGGCTTACACGCTAGGTACCTCTGCCTACCCTGCAATGCAAAAAAACGTGAAACAATTTTTTTCTTACATTTTACGAAAAATAAAAATATATGTCATATTGTATAGAATCAACAAAAGTTGTCTGGAATATATATTCTTTTTGTACAGCATTATGTAAATGAAGTATTACAATATAAGACAAAGGTGCAGGTCACGCCTCTGTAATGCTAATAACACTGTCGGGAACGAGACCAGCACATTTATGTCTCTTATAATATTTTATTTATAACTTCATGAATCTGTCGCATTTAACGAAATAAACAGAGATAAGCTAAGGGCAATTGCCAATTTTCATTTTTCACAAATTAGGAACAATGGGTGTCAAGTGGGGAACTTTACGCCTCTTAACTTAATTTATTCACAGGCCCGGACTGTATGCGCGTGTCGCGGGTAGCATGTACAGTCCGGTACATACCGCATGTAATAATGTAAAGGTTAACAAGTGTTTAGTTAATTGCGATACAAACAGTACTGCAGGGAGCTCTCAGACCGCAACAATTGCTTTATTATAGCACTACATTCAATCATGAATACTACGTGGCTGTATGATAGGACGTCATGGGAGACGCGGGACTCGAGCCTAAGCTTATGGCCGTAACCAAAGCGTTGAATTATTTAAATTTTACATTTTCTCGAAAAGTATACATCCAAATGACATGCTATAAAAGCCAAAGATTATCTTCATTGAACTTCCTCGATGATGAAATAACTTTCGCTCGTAAGTTTCAATATACATGTTAAATAAAAATCGATGAAATTATCTTACGCTTTATCACCTTACAATTTTCAAATATTTTTTGTCACAAAATGCCTTATTAAAAATAAAATCAAATCAGCTTCACGCTGTATCCTGTAGACAGCAGGGTAGGCAGAGGGAACCTAGTGTAAAGACACTCCGTTCCCCACTTTCTGCCGAATTCTGGAGGCATTACGTGTAGAGTACCTTATTGTCGCTTATTTATAAGATAGGAGAAAAATATTTATTTCGAAAACGTAAAAAAATCACATTCGAGTCCCGCTACGTTCAAATTTTTATATGTTTTCTAAATAAGTGTAAAAGAAAGTAAATCGGACCAGTAGATCCAGAGATCTTAGCGTTTAAACAAATAAACAAACAAACTCTTCCGCTTTATTATATTAGTATAGATTAGTGGGCCGCGTGTGACTTCGCCCGCTTCTTTTTTATTTAATATTATTCAAGTCAGAAGCAAAGCGCTGCGTTCAGTTCTGCTACTCAGCACGCAATGCCTCTAAATTTCGACAGAAAGTAGGGAACGGATTGTCCTAACACTAGATTCCCTCTGCCTACCCTGCTGTGTGCGAAATACAATGTGAAACTGTTTTTTTTAATTTTGAAAAGAACAATATGTTTGTACATCATTGTTTTTAAAAGGTTCAGTCACCGCAATTTTACACGTTCAGGAAGCCCAACAAAATGACATGACGTTTAACTCCATTTTTTCGCTAAAACATTCATTTTTACGCTCTTTTGCATTCCTCATCTGCAAGCAGAAGAAAATACCTATCGACCGATACTAAAATCATATATATAGCTACTATTTATACTATTTATACGACCACTAAGCCATACGTTCTCATTAAGCAACGTCAAAACTTTTATACGCTTGTTACAATTTATTTATGTTGTTAGCATCTCTATAGGAAGATTTTTACAAATTTCCGCTATCCAAAGATAATTACTAAGAACTATCGTCTGGCAAGAGAGAAAAATACTTATTTAGAAAACTTATAAAAAAAATTATACGTTTTCTAAATAAGTATTTTTCTTTTCGAAGGGAATTACATTTTAAAAATATTAATAATAAATAGCATTTTCTCTATTATATCATTTTCTATTTTTATTTTTGTGTTTCAGTTGCTAATAAAATAAATTTCAATAAATATAAGTTAAATTCAGTTAATATATTAATACAAAATATAAACTATTTTGTCAACCAGGAACCTCCGCGTGGCAACGAATCCACTCAATAGCCTTGTCGCGTGTTTAAGAAATACAGCTCTCCATGAGTTGGAGTGCCTCGGGAGAGTTTCTTTATTTTGGTACGTTGGGTTTTAAAATACTTAGACAGTAGAATCTAAGTATTTTAACTCCCACCTTCTTTACGGACAGTATCCACGTTTCGCTTAGATAGTCCACTGTAATTATTGCTGGACCACTACGATTCCACACCAAGAGTCAGTCTAATAAAATATCCTGCCCAAACCTAATAGCTACAAAATAAAAAAAATATCATAAATCGGTCCGTCGTAGTTCAGAGGATTTTCTTTTACAAACAGATAACAGACGAAGAAAACTTTTTAAAAATCGCTATCAATCACCAATAATATTATATAGGATTTTTTAATTAGTTAGAGTTAATACGGGTATGATTAAAGAAAGTAATTGAGACATCTAACACACGTTTGTTGCTAAGTGCCTAATTACAAGTAATGATAAATTTCGCACGAGTAACTTCGTCCCTGAACATTTTTTTGTGTAACCTTCTAGTTTCGGGCGTACTTGTCGTCTATCGTTATCGGTAATACAAGTTTCCGCGTGCAGGGCGAGCGCTGAACGAGACCATTCAAATATTTGAACTAGCGGCAACACCGAGAACACGATGAGATAAAGAAATTGCGTACAGTTCTACTAAAGCTATCTCGAATAAAATCTTTATTAGCATTTTATTGAAAATTTTGTGTTAGAATATATTACAATGGTTGCAAAATTAAAAAAAAAACAATAGACATATGCTTTGTATTTTTAATGGTGTTAGGGTATGCATGATAAAAATAGCGACAGTGGGGTTACGGCAGCGATTTAATAAAATGATTTTGAAACAACTAGGTTTTAGCATAACACCTTTCTTTTTTACTAAAAAGTTTAAGTTGTTAGTTGTTTCCTTTGTTTTAATTCATCTTTGGACGATAACCGCTCCTGAATAAATAGGAGTTGAAGTGGTCGCCCATCAAAGGCGATAGGGGAGGGACTCTGTCTTATTTTGTTACTAAATGTTACACTTTTTACTATGGATTACACGTGTAATTTTTGCCATCTTCACATTGTATACCGCATGTAGCAGGTTAGGCTGGGAAGTCTGGTTTTAAGACACTCCACTTTCTGCCGAATTTTGGAGGCATTGCATGTTGAATGGCGGAACTCAACGCCGCGCTTTGTCTTGATTTCATAGCCAAGAAATGAACATATTAGATGTTATATTTTGTCGAGTGGGAATAGAACCCACAAACTCTGGCGTTCACAGTCACACTCTTGCTTCTGCGCCACGACTGGACTCACGTGTAAATTTTATGCGATTTAAAAAAAAATGTTACAAAAGTATAAGTATGTACTGTAAATAACGGAGGGCTCCCACAGAGAGGCGGAAGCTGAGAGCCCCAACACTCCGAGCCGCGCGCGCAGGCGCAAGCCGTCCGCGCTCGCCGCGGAGTTCAGCGCCATCACGCTGGCGCCGTGCGCGTCCGCGCGCCGCGACGCCGCGCCGCCGCGCCCGCCGCCCACGCTGCCGCGCATGTTCGTGGAGCTGGAGCCGCGCGTGCTGCGCCGCGACCACTTCCCCCTCCTGGACTACAGCGGCGAGCCCGTGGGGCTGCTGGCCGACTACCACGTGGCGCGCCGCCTGCGCCGCGGCCTGCTGCTGCACGAGCTGGCGGCCGGCGGCGGCGACGCGGGGCCCGCGCGCGCCGCGCCGCTCCACGAGCTGCACAAGGCCATAGCGGCGGCCGCTCCGCCCTCGCCGCCGCCCGCCTCGCCGGCCTCGCCCGCCTCGCCCGCCTCGCCCGCCTCGCCCGCCTCGCCGGCCTCGCCCGCCGCGCTGGAGTGCGCGCTGGCCAAGCGGAAAAGAAAACAGCGCAGTGATTTCAATTTGGAAGACATCCAAAACAGCCCTATCAAACTTCATATTAGCAAAAGTTTGTATTTTTTTTTAATTTTATACAATTCCATATTTTTTTGTATAGCAAAGAAGGTAAGAGAATTTATAGTCAAGATACTTCTATTCCCGTTTCCACTCCGGAAAGAAGTATTTGACTGTCCAGAATTGTATGTTGAATGGCAGCACGCTAGTCGGCGCGTTTTGTCTTTTTGAATCAGGGCACACAAAAATACCATTACCATGTATAAGGAATCTACCACAAACATGGTGTGACGGATGCTATACTCTATTCACGGAGCCATGAGATAAAACGTAAACAAATTGTGACCTAAAAAAAGAATATTTTATAGGTCACAATCGCTGTAATTACTATATTAACTAAAAAATATATCTATGGATTTATGGAAGTAATACGCTGATACCGTTGTAAATAATATAACTTTTTTTTTTAACGTGAGGAAATCCTGTTACGGATACCGGCCCGAGTGGGGACTTGTGGACTGGCAGATGTAGGCCGTCCGAATACCCACTTAAACCTCACGGTGCTCCTCCTCGCGCGAGCTGACCGCCCTCCGGCGACCCGGTCTCTTACGGCGGATGGCGAGTTCGGCAGAAGCCTCCCTCGCCCTCCTCGGATTCCTCTCTATTCGGTGGATCTTGAAGCTTCCAGCTTCTTATGCGATAATTCGACTCCAAGTTTGGACACTTTGTGTAGTTACGCCAACCTGCAAATAGACCCCTTATTCTAGCAACGACTAGATAGTGGTCTGTTCCCAGCTCAGAACTCATAAACACTGGCGTGTCCATAACTTGGCTTCGAATACGCTGATCCACTGTCAAACATGGTCAAACATCGTGTTTGCCACAAACAAATTCCTTTCCTTGCAAATTTCCAATATAAGATTTGAAGCCTCATTTATTCTCTTGTCACCATACTGATATAGCACTCCCTCGTAACCGCTTCGCGCAGTTCCGGACAATCCGTTCAAATCACCACATATTATAATTGTTTCATTCCCTCTAGTACTACCTAGAACGTCCCTGACACTCTCCCAAAACTCCTCGGGATCGCCTAATGGAGCTGAGGATACTGGCGCATACGCCGCTAACAAGAATACTTATGTTATCCCCAGCTTGAAGCGAATCCAAATCTGTCTTGGGTTGATCGCCTCGTATTCAACCGCTGCACTAACCAATCGAGAGGACAATAACACACCTACACCTTGACAACCCCGCTCGCTCTCTGAAACGCCGGCCCAGAAAGCGACCCGACATGGTAAATCGGTCGTGTCATTGCCCTTTCGCTTGGTCTCAGTCACACAGACGACATCCAAATCTCTATCATCCATCACATCTTATAATTCATTTATCTTTTCTTCCATCTCTCCTCTTACATTCCACGTAGCTATTCGTAGCTCCGTCCTCCACCTCCCGCCGTCCCGGACATGGCGTGTTGGGTGGCGGCCCCCACCCCCCAGCGGGACGCACTGATGCGCGTCGCCTTAGGGAGGCGCTCAGGGCGCTCTTGCGATTTGCACGTGGCGGATGGAACGTTGCAGCCCTCGTGAGGGCTGGCAGGGGTCACTGCGGCCAAGCCTTTCATCTTGGACCCCCTAAAATAATATTATTGAACGATATTTGTAGAACTTGTTAGTTAGTTAATATAATTATTATTTAAATCTGTAAATATTAATGAAATGATTTTTATGACTATATTTTCAAATTTTATAAAGTTGTATATTGCACATGTGTACAAAGAAACGAATATATTGTATCAAAAATAAAATCGAACATTATGGAAAAAAAAATATTCTAAAAATGTTTTTATTCATTCCATTTTATGGTATCATAAATACTATAAATTATTTTTTTAATTTTTTAAAATATTTAAGTACTTGACATATCAAAACACCCAAAAACCAACTTGTTCTCAAACTTGAGACACATTTTAGTACAATTTAGTATAAAATTTAAAAAAAAAATTTCCAAAAATTAAAAAGTGATTTTTTCAAACAAAATAAATAATAAATTTATTGTTGTAATATAAAACGCCATTTGTCAAGAACGACGCACGCACACATAAACCTATCAAAGGGAAACCGCCGCAACATTCCGAAATCGAGTCGGTAGGTATTACAGGCAAAGTTCAAAGTTGCTTAACCTTTAGTAATATTTTTGAAGCAGTATGTGTTTACGTTATTGGTATCTATGCGTAACTGCGTCACACGAAATAAAGGTACGGATAAACATCGTGAAATTAAAAAAAATCCTACGTCTAAATATCTGCTGTTCCCGTAAAAGGAGCGCTGACACTTACACCCTGTAGAGCACATTTGATGTTTTGTCATTGGTCAGATTGTATCCGCCATTTTTAGTATCGGTCAACCTGTTGATAAGATAGTACTGTTGAGATTCTGTTGTTACTTTTGTTGTTATTATTAAGTTTCTTGTTTTGTTAAGTGTAAAGGTGCATTCTAATTATATTGTTTTTATTATATTGATTTTTTATATGTTAAATGAGTAAGCCTGGACCAAATTAAATAAAAATTTTAAAAAAAGAAGTTACATAGAAGTTTAAGAAATAGTATTTCTTTGTTTACAATTTGTCTCATGCCAAAATGAATAGACTATGGAATGGAATATATATAATTATTACCGTGTGAAGTTGTCGATGCGCAGTAGCACAAGCGTGTGACTGGAAACGCGACGGTTGTGAGTTCGATGCCTACTCGGCGAAATAAATGATTGAATATTTTCTTTTTCCCGCTCTGGTAACAAGACAAAGCGGGGATCGGAGGTGTCTTAATACTAAGTTCCCATAACGAGCACTTGTCCGCGCGCAGAGCTGCGCCGGCGCCTGGCGGAGCTGCGCGAGTTCGCGCTGCCGGCGCGCTGGCTGCGCCGCGTGCTCGGCGAGCGCCGCCGCGCGCTGCGGGCCCTGCGCGCGCGCCTGCGCCCGCTCCCGCACCCGCACACCGGTACTTATGTCATTTTAATTGTTACACACATATCCTGTTTACTATTTTACTTATACAATATATGTTCAATTTGTCATTTTCAAAAAAATACTGAAAATAATAAACTTATTGACTGTCTTATCTTTAATTTCAACACCATAAGATCGTCTTTTGTAAATGTTCATACTTGATAATTATTTTTTTACATATTTATTTATTTTATTTCCGACCCCGCGAGACTTTATTTATTTTAATGATTATGAAGTTCTTCATTTTGTGTCTCAGTGAATTCAGTTTCCAGTCGAAAATATGAACTATTTAATATTAAAGAGATTTATCGTCGTGGCGCAGGCGCACAAAGTGTATTCAACATACAATGCCTTCAAAATTAGACTGAAAGTGGGTAACGGAGTGTCTTAACACTATGGTCTCTCTGCCTACCTTGCTGTGTGCGAGATACAGCGTGAAGCTGTTTAATAAACTGGTAAAGCGTGGCGATAAGTTCCGCCATCCAACACCCAAGGCCTCCAAAGTTCGGCGGAAAGAGAAGAATGGAGTGTCTTAACAATGGGGTCCCTCCGCCTAACCTGCTGTGTGCGGGATAAGCGTGAAGCTGATTAATATAGAGGTAAAGTGCGGCATTGAATTCCGAGAAGAGTATAAATGGAATCAGAATGTGTTATCATTAATATCCCAGGCTCCCTCTGCCTACCCTGTTTTATTGCAGTATACAGCGTGAAACTGAAAAAAAAAACGGTTTTTGAATGGGTGAACTAGTAAGATTTTTTTTGTGTACATAGCAGCAGCAGGGTACAGAGAGAGACTAGTGCCAAGACATTACTCCATTCCGTATTTTTCGACAAATTCTGAAGCCTGCAAACCTGCAAAACTTAACGCCGCACTTTCCGTGGACAAAAGAATACAATTTAAACACATCAATATTATATCTAAGTACAATAAAAATATTTAAATTAATCTATATAAATTGTTATAAATATTTTATACTAGCGGCTCGCACACAGCTTCGCCCGCTTAAAATACATGATTATTGATTTCATAAGCAGAATTGATTGACAACTATAATGACTTCTAATATGATTTTTTTACGACATTATCGTCAAAGATTTTTTGATTGTTTTAAATAAAAAAATACGACCATTGTTGATATTTGATATATATAAAATATACATAAAGCTAATTATTTATTACACGTATATATTTTTGTAACTTTATGTTCTTTTTATATATATAATATACTCTGTTAAATGTGCTGATGTCAGTGAATAATTTAATTTACTCATTCTGAAACAGCCTTAAATGTTAAATTATTGATTTGAAGGATTCATAATATTATTTGTAAAATAACTGTAATAATTGCATATTAACTCCTGTACAGTTTTTAAATTAGTTACATATATTATATGAACGAACCAACCAAAAAATCTTTGTATTTACTTGATATTTCTTTCAAGATCTTTCTTTATCTCTGTGTTGAATTAATTACGACTTAAACTTAACTGTTATGATTTATGAAGGTAATCTCCACTAACAGTTCAATTTTGTTTATTTTGTTGTATAAAATATTGTATAATTGTAGTGCTTCAAAAATATATATTTTTATCAACAGTCATATAACCAAGACGTTTCGAATGTCATTCTTTAGTCAGGAAGCTTACCAGCGCGATTGCTATTATAACATTCGCAAGCAAACTAATGCCTTGAGTTCATTCAAATGACGATAACTTTTTTTTTAATGAACCGATTTTGATGAACTAAATTTTAGCAGTTAAGTTGAGTTAAAACAAAGCAATTGGTGAATTTTCAAGTACATCGGTTCAGTACTTTTAGAGAAAAATGTGGACAAAAAAATATCGATAGACGGACAGACAAATTAAAAAAAAATCTTTTTGCTTTTGTTATTATTCTTTTTAAGTGTCCCTCTATCCATTTCAGTCAATATTACTAAATGAACAGACAAAATATTTTTACTGTCTTATTATATATATATATATATATATATATATATATATATATATATATATAGAGAGAGAGAGAGATTAAGCGTTAAATCATAAGTAGGTACGAATTAATATTATTATTAAAACTATCTCACTATGTGAATAATACGAATTGTGTATATAATACGAATTTAAACTTATAAGTTGAGATCCCATTGCTTAAATCTGTAGGGATCTGTTTTTCTAATAAAACTAATATTTGAGAATGATACATGATAGTAGAATAAATTGCACTCGCTCCAAGAAAAGAATCCTGCCGCAATCACCTTTAATTAATTTTATTCGTAATGCGTTTTTGGAGAAAATTGCACTCATATGTTTTTTAAGTGAAATGTGATGTGAAATATTTTATTTCGGTTCCGTTTGACTGTGAGAATAGACGATGAAATGCACGGTTTGCCTTATGTTTTAAAGTAAAATATTATAGAATAGAAAGTCAATCTTAAAATCAATGTTTATTCTAGCTGTTCACCTGTTAAATGATGACTTTAATCATATTCAGTACATACAGAAAACTATTTAAGGATGAAATCATTCTTATTTTTCGAGTAAAATTATAAATCCATGACATTGAGTCTTTGCTAAATCTGTTTACTAAATACTAATACTCATTTAAATTATCATTTTAAAACGGTATTTTTTCGGTCCATTACAGGTATTTAAGATAGGTACCTGTATCGAGGGACTTTTATTTATTTCGGTTTCGGTTCTTCGGAACCGGTTTGCGAAAAACCTGTATTGGACCTTTAATTACCGGTAATTTTGGAACCGGTTACAAGCCCTGCTTGCATTACACATCTTACTAAACAACTATTTTATATTTTTTCAGAATTTCTCGGATTTGAGTCACCGGACCCGAGGGATATTGGAGGTCAGTAAAATATTAAATTTACCACTCACTACTTAAAATTCACCTTCAATTAGTAAGGAACGCAGACAACAAATTAACATTTTTTTAATATTCTTTAATCTACAGGGTGGAAGTGTCAGCACCACTTTAAATGAAATCACAGTTTTAACTACTCTATAAAAGCCTAATACAATTTAAAAAAGAATCCCCAAAAATTAAAAAGTGATTTTTTCAAACAAAATAAATAATAAAATTATTGTTGTAATATAAAACGCCATTTGTCAAGAATGACGCACGCACACATAAACCTATCAAAGAAAAACCGCCGCATACTCCTCATTCCGAAATCGAGTCGTAGGAATTGGCGGCAAAGTTCAAAGTAGTACCTTTTTGTAGTAGTATGTGTTTACGTTATTGGTATCTATGCGTAACTGCGTCTCACGAAATACAGGTATGGATAAACATCTAGCTACATTCCTTAGGAGTGCTATAGGCTATATAACATTACGGTTTAATTCTTAGTTAGCTTTAAATAATGAAATAACAATAATTAATAACGCCATGGTATTACTTTAACCGCTTGCGCTACAGAGATAGTTGTATATATTTTCAGGAATCATAAGTATTTAATATAAAAAAAGAGATAATTCAGGATGGACTGTAAGCAGTTTAGTACATAGTTTACTTATACAAACAATGTTTTTGAGTGTATAAATGTGAATACACAATATAATTAAACAATCATTACAATCCATTACACAAAGTTAAACAATAACAAAATAGTAACAATGTGGAACGAACTCTCATTATCAACGCCAACCACCCTTACGCACTGTAGTGTTGATGGTGAATAATAAAAGTCTACTCACGTTTAGCACTGAATTTAATCAACACCACTTTAAATGTACATACAGTGATAACACAAATGGTAAAATCACAATTAAACACGGTACAGTATATAAGAAAGTCAACCACAAACATATATATATAACAGAACACGAAAGATACGAATTTGGAATAAAATACTAGATAAGACAAAGGAACGTATGGAAAGCGCATCGAATGGCAAGCATCGACTGTTAGATATTAAATATGCCGTCGACAAGGGGGTAGGAGTAAATATTACTCCTCACCGGTTCAATCGACGGCAGCGAGCGCTTTCATATAAATATACTAAATACGAATACTTGTTATAATAATTATATATAAATTCTATTAAGTGAATGTATGTATATAAATGATAAATAAATAAATTACAATATTGACGTACATAAATGACACATATTAAATAAACTATAAATATATATAATAGTTCCCTACACGCACGATAACCGACCCGCCAAACGAGAGTGAACCCGAATGCGCGCGCACTATCTTTAAGTATCAGCTCACAATGTATATGTAAGTACATTGTACTACAGAAACATTCAGTTTCATTTATAATAGAATCAAATAAAGTCGCATTCTGCCTCTGTCTGTGCTTTTTTAAGTCTTCTTCTTCTTAACCACGCAACGGATTGATTGATGCGGTTTTCACCTTAGGTAGGGTATTTCTTAAAAAAGGTTTATATGTAGTTTATTAAATGTACATTTTTATGTAGCTTAACATAAATACGATAAATGTGTATAAAGACACGTTGAGACACTTCAGTGCACACACGGCTTTAATGGTAAGTACTACATGAAAATTATTTACGAAAGTATTGTTCTTCTTAATAAGATCTACAAAATAGTTCGCGACAGTATATTCGTATCTTTTAACATTTAAGTACCGACGTGAGGCCTAGCCGCGTATATTATATAGATTTTTTAAAAAAATGTAGAAGTTTTTTTTTTTCCTTGCACAATAATGAAACGTAAAGGGCTTAAAGAAAAATTAAGTATAGAAAGAAAATAAACTTTATTAAATATTTGAAAATAGAACTACAATAAAATATTTGGCTTGAATTTCGAAAAACTCAGACTGTTTAATTTAAAAAAAAAAACAAAACAAAAAATACTCCTTTCAGAATAACAAAGAATAGTACTTCTGACTTACAACTAATATAAATAAAATGAAAATTGTTGTAGGAAATTCAACCTCCTAAAAAGAAATGACCTCAGTTCAACTATTAATATAGGTAGCACAGTCAGGGCATACTTTTTCGTGCATTGCAAACAAACGTAATTTGCACGAACAGCATCTATCTGTCAACTTTCTTTTGAGTTTATATTAACACGAACGAGAAGTCTTTCGTGTCTTGACTTCTTCAGCTTCATCTTCACATGTTTCAGCCTTACCAGAACCAAGTATTTTTTCCAAGCTCATTCTAAGTTCCAGAACAACCTTAGAATTCAAAATCTTCGCTTTATATGCGCTAATACCAACTGTCGAGCTGATTTTTTTTATAATAATACTTCTATCAGTTTGTATCTCCACATATTCCTTATATATAAGATGAGAAATTAGAGACTACTAGGAGCTAATATCCAAAATCCGATAAAGAATTGTCAAAGGTCAGCATTTTCATCGGCACTTTCAGATGTTAAAGTTGAATTTTGTCAGTATCAGAGATATTAGTACTAAACCTTCACCAACATTGTCAAACTTTGATCTGGAATATTTAGTTGCAAGCCATTTTTCAACCAGTAACTCACTATTTGGGTCTCTCTATTCGATCAATCTATTTTGATTGATAAAGGTTTCCCTTTGATAGGTTTATGTGTGCGTGCGTCGTTCTTGACAAATAGCGTTTTATATTACAACAATAATTTTATTATTTGTTTTGTTTGAAAAAATCACTTTTTTATTTTTGGGAAAAAAATAATATTTTTAATTGTACTAGGCTTTTATAGAGTAGTTAAAATTGTGGTTACATTTGATTTTTATTTGTATAGAATAAAAACAAAACAATTTTAAACTATTTCAGTTGTATTTAAGATATTATTAATAAAAAAAAATCAATACATACTTAAAAACTGTAACAACTGATCAACTTTTTGATCATACATTTGTAACATAGCAATTATTATATAATTAAAATCAGACTTTTCTATCTCTTCCTTTATTTACTTTTTTTTTAAACAATTATCAGCTAATCAACAGTTTTAAATTTATCTGCTACTTAAACTAGGCTTTTAATTAGAGATAATTAATTAATGAAATTATCTAGATATTTGATTCCTAAGTGCAGGTATTTTTAGATTGCCTTTTTGTAAACATTTCACTTATTATCTATTAACTTAGTACCTATTACAATTTTACAATTGATATATAGTTTTGTTTTTTATTCTAAGAGCCTATCGGAGGATGGGTTCAGGATGTGGAAGGTATAACCGTAGTGGTCATAATCAGGACCAGGAGGTTTATGTATATTAATTGATTGGAGTTGTTTCAAAACATTTTCCTCATCTACAATTATCTGAACAAATCATAATTTATTATCTATTGTAGTAGAAGATGTTTGTACTGTGAATAATGAAGTGCTTTGGCTTAGATTATAAACACTTTGAAAATGTTTGGAAAAACGATTACAAATTTATTGTCCTCCAACTGCCTTTTCTTTATTCAGATTCATCTCATTATTGACTTAAAGTACTATTGCTTTTTTTTCTTTGAAAATCAAAAATACAGTGGATCTCGTCGCAAATGTCTAGGAGCATTATTTTTAAAGTAATTATCATCTCATTTGGTGGCTTTCTAAGAGGGGTAAACCTATCAATAATAGGCATTAAAATGAAATAAAATCTCTCAACCATATCGTCAACATGCAAACATCCTTTCCAAATAGCGGACCAATTAATTAATTCCAAAGCAGAGATAAGGGACTCATAATCACCTTTTGCAAAATTGTATGACAGTATTTTATTGTATTTAACAGTGCTACATGATGACGAATGAAAAGAGATTTCCAAAGAAGGATGATGACATTCTGATGGTATTATAGGTGTTGAAGCTTGATTTATAGTTATGTACGTGGGATCAGTGGAGAAAACCAAATCGAGCATTTTACCATTTCCGTTCAAAACATTATTACATTGGTAAAGGTTATTGTAAAAGATATTGTCCAAAAAATTATTTACTATAAAGTTATCTGAAGATAAAGGAGAAGAAAAACATTGACTTATATTATATTCCCACAGTAAATCACTTTAATTAAAATCGCCTATTAAAATTGTGGATGATTTCTTATTAACCTCTGTCAGAACACATGAAAGATTTCGTAGAAACGTGTAAACGTAGCCCTCATTCAATGGTGGTGTACACATATACTAATAATATTATTCTTACCCAATCTTAAAGTAATCCAGAGGTCTTCACACGAAGACTCTCTGTTAATATTGCGAATAACTTATTTTTTTTTAATATAGCTATCATTACGCCTTTTTTATGAGGACAAAATGAAGAAGATCTATCCCGCCTAAATACATTATATCTGCGGTCAGTTAGCTCATGATCAAATACTGTATCATTAAGCCAAATCTCGGTCATAATTATTGCATCGCAATGATTAGCTAGTACATTTAAATAAAAGCTATTTACTTTCGTGCGTAAACCTCTCACATTTTGATAGTATATATTTAGATAGAATTTTGTAAATATGTATTCTCCATTAAGAACATAAATAAAATAAGATAAATTAAAATAACAATCACAATGTCTCTAGAAAAGTTTTGTTTTTAACTAATTTAGCCTCCGACTTATTATTTTTTCGTACAAAATTTTTTCCTCCTCGTATCCATAAGAATTCATATTTCTTTTCCTTAGCAATCATTCTAGTAGCAGCATGTAACTGTTTATTCGCAGGTGATAGATGTTCCATTGCATAAATGGGTTGCTTAGTTGCGAAACCGAGGTGTGACGAATTAAGTTTTGAATCCCTATTTTTGTAATTGTACAGTTTAATAGCACCCAGAAAATTATCACGAACTCTAGGACTTAACATTTTTATATCTACACTTCGAGGTCTCTTGCTGGCAGAATTAAATTTAGCAACCCTGTTATAACCCAATTATAGGTCATCTGATAGCTGGTACGATACCGTGTGAATTGGTGAATGATGGTCAATAGATTTTCAGATTTGTTCTCAGGCACACAATGTAGTTCAATATAAGAATCACGTGCTCTTTGCTCTTCATTTCAGCTAAATGGGCAGAAACATCACCCAGTTGGTTTTTTAAGGAAGAATTTTCTACTGTCAGTTTTGAGATAAGCCTTGAGTTTTCTGAATTCCTTTCCAAATGATCATCACAACCTTCTGATAAAAAGTTTACAGACTTGGTAACCCCGTCAAGTTCTACGCGCATTTGAGAATACTTCAAGCCAAGTTCCTTGATATCCTTTTGCATATTACACAGGGACGAGTCAAATTTATTCAGGCACACTTGTTGCTCTGCTAATATTTTGTTTATTTCTGCTCTCAAGCCACGAATTTCTTCAAGAATCATATGTTGATAAGAATTCATATTTGCAATAGAGGTCCCCGGAGATGCATTAGAAGGAATCGGAGAATCCTTAGGAGAACGTTTACATGTGGGACATGTCCATTTACCACGTGGCACATTCCTGGTGATATTGATTGGAACAGATGGTTGAAGAGCATTTAATACGCTTCTGTGTTACCAAAATACTCGTAGTACACGATGAGCATAATATCATTTTGACTATTATCACCAAAAAAAAAAAAAAAGTGAAATATTATTAATTGATTTATTATTAAACTGTTTATTATAACGGTAAGTCAGCGAGAGCAGATGGAGTTACTGCCGAGATGATCAAATATGGTGGGCCACGCGTCTGGACTTGTTCTGGTTTTTGTGCAATTTATGCTGGAAATCAGGGGAGGTCCCAGACGATTGGAGAGGTGCGGTCATCGTGCCTTTGTATAAAGGCAAAGGATCACAGATAGACTGCGCAAGTCATAGGGCTATCAGTTTGATTAGCTTAGGTAGTACAGTTTATGCTAAAGTTTTAGCGAGAAGAATGCAAGAGAGATCTGAAAGGCTGTTGTGAGAGGCCCAAGGAGGCTTTAGACCTGGAAGAGGGTGTATGGATCAGATCTTTTCCCTCCGCATGATCACGGAAATATTTTTAGCCGTTAACCAAAAAGTTTTCTGTGCTTTTATGGACTTGGAAAAGGCGTTTGACAGAGTTGTAAGAGCGAAATTATGGGAGATACTACCCCGGTACAATGTGAGTGGACCCTTGCTGCAGGATGTAAAGTGTCTTTACAGAGATCACTCAGCCTGCGTGCGAGTAGGAGCTGGCATGTCGCCCTGGTTTGACATCCAATCGGGTGTTAAACAAGGTTGCGCCATGTCAGCTTGATTGTTCAATTTGAATTTGGATAGCTGTCTCCAAGGAGTGAAACAAAGTGATATGGGAGTGAAAGTAGGTGACCTGAATGTGAATTGCTTGCTTTACGCAGATGATGCAGTACTTATTGCATCATTAGAATGCGAGTTGCAGGCATTGGTCACCACTCTGAAAGAAGGATGTGAAAATAATAGTCTAAGCCTCAATGTGAATAAGACAAAGGTTCGGATTTTTGGAAGAGATGCAGAAAGGACGGAATGCAAGATCAGTGTAAATGGTAAGATATTAGAACAAGTGAATGAAGAGGTATACTTGGGAAGTATGTTCAGTAGAGATGGAAGACACGAGATGGATGTGGAAAGGCGTATTGCTGTCGGTAACAGAGTTATCGGAGCCTTAGCTGAATTAATGAGACGGCGAAACGTCAGCATAGCTGCGCGTTTGGCCGTACACAATGCAGTTTTGGTACCGACACTGTTATACGGCAGCGAAACATGGATATTACAGAAGAAGAATAACAGAAAGATGAATGCTGTGGAGATGCGATCTCTTCGTAGGATATGCGGAGTCAGCTTAGCTGATCGAATCCGCAATGAAAAGATACACAGAATGGCAAGTACTAGCGAGGATGTCACGATGAGA
>DWLH01000359.1:0-22334 GCA_018249795.1 Heliconius telesiphe telesiphe
CGACAGGCCGTCAACTTCGTTATACAGGGTGAGTGAGTGAGTGAGGTGGTAGTCTGTAGTAGAGAGGTGCGCGCGCGCCGGCGGCCGCGTGGCGACTGGCAGCGGGCGCGCGCGCTGCCTGCCCGCCGCCAGCGACGACAGTGCGCGCGCGCAGCGACAGGCCGTCAACTTCGTTATACAGGGTGAGTGAGTGAGTGAGGTGGTAGTCTGTAGTAGAGAGGTGCGCGCGCGCCGGCGGCCGCGTGGCGACTGGCAGCGGGCGCGCGCGCTGCCTGCCCGCCACCAGCGACGACAGTGCGCGCGCGCAGCGACAGGCCGTCAACTTCGTTATACAGGGTGAGTGAGTGAGTGAGTGAGGTGGTAGTCTATAGTAGAGAGACGTCAACTTCGTTATACAGAGTGAGTGAACAAGCAAATAACAAACTCTTCCGCTTTACTTTCTAGTTACAGTCAGCTCAAGAAATCATTGGCGGTAGTTTGATATAATAGTTATGTTAAGTGACAGACTAATACCACCTCCTTAACAACATAAATAAGTTGTGACAAGCGTATAAAAATTTCGATGTAGCTTGATGAGATCGTATGGCTTAGTAGTCAGCGCGTCTGGTCGGTGTCCAGGCGGCACGGGTTCGATTCCCGCGACGTAAAAATTTTTATACGTTTTCTAAATAAGTGCAAAATTTTTTCAATGTAAACTAATTGGCTTACGAGTTATGAAGGGCTTAAAAGTAGCTTGAAATAATTCGTGTAAAACACTCACTCGTTTCCAACTTTTTACTTGGCTTGACACGTTGGCGAGTCTTAATCAATGTTACTACTAGATTAAGACAAAATGACATGACAAAACAATAATATGTCAAAAGATTTATTTTACTATACTGTTATATTGTACCGCAAATTCAGTGTTACGCTGTATCTTCCATAAAGCAGGATACCCAGAGAGAATAGTGTTTAGACATCCTGTTCTCCACTCACCATCCAATTTTCAAGTATAGCGTGTTAAGTGACAGTATATAACATGTTTTGTCTCGACAAATTTCGGGTTTGTGAACAACTGCGCAACTGCAACTGCATTATGCCGAAAATATATAAACCTAAAATAAACTTGTAATATCCTTTATACTATTAAGTTAAATATCGGGACACTCTTAGGAATTAAATACTTAGAGATAACTACGTCTAATAATTTAGGAAAAGTTGAAAGAAATGTACCATCGCCACGTCTCTGTATTAAGAGTAAGTAAAAATATCCCTCAGGCACAGCAGCAGATATATGCAAAACGGCAATGGCACGGTGCTGGGGACGGATTCGAAACACACATCCACCCATAAATTGCCGTCTACTGTTGCAAATACACGATGAATTGTTATGGGAAGTGGCGGAGGAAGATTTGGATTCAGCGGCTGGTAAGTATTTTAGTTTGTGCATTTGAAACGTTGAACTTTTCAAGAGAATTTCATTAGCTTTACAGATATTTATGGAAAACTAAACTTTGATAAGTTTTATGTGAATTTTCCTTTTTTTTGTGAACAGTCAAACATATAATAAAACAGGTATAATAAAACAAGCCATGGAGAGTAGCGGCGCGGCGTGCGGCCTGCCCCGCTCTCTGCCGCTGCCGGTCGCACTCTCCTACGGACACAGCTGGGGACAGCTACGACCCTATAATGTTGATAGTGTAGGTTTGTGCAAGTCGTAGGTAACAACACTATATAAAAAAAAAGCACACACACACACACCCACAGAATTATATCATTGCTTTTGAAAAGAATCAACAAAATATTACAAATTTGAAACAATGAACAATAAAGTGGGATGGTTAAATAAAAGCCTCACAAAAATCTTATTAAAATTTGACTTATGATATAAGGGCTAACCTTGAAACTCATCACCAACAAAGCAACACACACGCACACACACAGAGACGTGTGAGACGCATGCACGCACACGTGTGCACATATACAGTAATGTAATTGTACACACCAGAAAATAGATAGAATAAAATTTACAAAATAAAACGACATTTTCAATTCAATTGATGTATTTAATTCATAAATATACAAAATTTAAACAAGATAAGTATTACCATAATGTATAAAACATAGCAAACCGATTCATAATACACAATCTTCACACACGTTATATATGACATAAAAAATAATTAAAAAAAACTATGCAGGACAAAAGCGACTAGTTTATAATTACTTTTGAAATGAGACTTAACCTATGTATTAACTAAGTAGTAATGTATATACGCCAAAGTTTTTGACATTTCTGAATATAGCAACAAGCATTTTATTATTATTTTTTGTTTCACGTTGTATCCCGCATATAGCAGTACGCAGAGGAATCCCAGAGTCATGACACTCCGTTCCCTACTCATAAAATTAATATTAACATCTCTATAATACCTCTTTCGCCTTGTCCACTCCACCATCAACCACACACGCCATCAACCTCGTCATATATACCCTCCGGAGAGTCCTCATCTTTCATCACTCATTCGTTCAACGTGCCCAAACCAGCTGAGCACGTTCTTCTTCATTCTCACCGTGACTTCCTCGCTAGTACCTGCCATTCTGTGTACCTCTTCATTGCGGATTCAATCAGCTAAGCTAATTCCGCATTTCCTACGAAGAGATCGCATCTCCACAGCATTCATATTTCTTTCATTCTTCATCTGTAATACCCACGTTTCGCTGCCGTATAACAGCGTCGGTACCAACACTGCATTGTGTACGGCCACACGCGCAGCTGTGCTGACGTTTCGCCGTCTCATCAATGCAGCTAAGGCTCCGTTAACCCTATTACCGGCAGCAATACGCCTTTCCACATCCATCTCATATCTTCCATCTCTACTGAACGTACTTTCCAAGTATACCACTTCATTCACTTGTTCTAATATCTTAGCATAATAATAAATAAGTATAATAATTGTTATTGTATTTTACATTTACAAATTACTCCGTTTCGCTTGCGACATCTGCCTCCAAGTATTAGTACTTAATATTATTTAAACATTATTAAAAACAAAAAAAGTCTGAAACGAAAAAAAAAATCACTATTAAATAGAAAATATATAATTTCGACGGCCCCTAAGTATCAAACGTAAAAAATTGAAAATTTATTTTATTGTTGTTTTAAGCTACTAACAAGAGTAATTTTCGATTACATATATGTTTTATATTTTTTTTAATTTGAAAAATAAAATAAAACTACACTTCTTGATAAGGTCAAAAGAGCAATAGACACATTTGCGATTTTTCACTTTCAATACTTTAGCTAGGGACCAATTACTTGTCTATAACTATTGCACTGTATGTCATTTTAAAGTGTTATTCCACAATTAGGAAGATTTTTATACAAAGCGGGTTTTGAATCCGTGCCTCACGAACGGTTAAATAATACCGCGTTGTAAATTTTTTATATGTTTTATAAAAAAACATATAAATAAAATTTAATATTTTTTTGTAGGATTTAATTTTTGTTGAAATTATATTTTTGTTTAACCATTCCACACTTGTAATACATGGCTTTTTTGGAACGTTATGTAAGTTTTGAATTATATAAAATGCTCAATTTCACACTTTTATAATGTAAGCACATTCAGAAATTAACAACTATCAAAAAGGGAATCATCAATTAATAAAGTTTTCATACAGATTAAATTAAACAATATATATTTTAAGGACATAGTTTTGTATCATATTCAGGAAAATAATATAATACAAAGAAATTGTAATAATTTACAGTTTCTTTTTCATTTTCATAATATATATATATATATATATATATATATATATATAAAATTTTAAATTATAATATTATACTTGTTCGTGATGAATAATTTTCTAAATATTAAATAAATTATTATATGTGAAGGTTTGAATGTAGAAACTACTAAAAACAAAAAAAAACAAAAAAATTCAAATTTATTTGTAAGCATGATTTTTTTTATGGATAACACAGAAGTACTAGTAGTTATTATAATACTTATAATTTAATTAGATTTTTTTACAAATAAATAAAAATCTAATGAGATTCACTAGCATTCACATGTATCAATTTTAAATATTTGTATATACCTACCTTTATACCTTTCAAATCAATACTTAAGTAATATTTATTTAAATAATAAAAAAAAAACAAATACATAAACTTGTCACCAAAAAAGTCAATTAGAGCTTAATTGACATTAAATCTTTATAGGTACTTCAAAGTTTATGATACGGGAGCCGAAGAGGGGACTTTCGGGATTTACTCGAGCGCGGCAGATTAACATACTGGGGATTCCTCGTACTCGGTTACGTACTTTCACCAAATATGAGCCCCATATATATGACCGCCCGTCTAGGTTAAAGGATCAGATTAGTAAAAAAATTGATCATCTGAATCTTTATCATCTATCATCGTTATCATCTAAGCTTCACAACCCAATAGGTCTCTACGACACTCGAGTAAATCCAGAAAATCGCCTCTTCGGCTCCCGTACTATTATGCGTGTAACTGTCAGACCAAGTTACATACAAATGACTAATTACTATAATTGTTATATTTATCTATCAACAATGTTTGTGACAAGATAATACCTTGAAAATGTATTTATAAATTGATTAATGGTAAATAGAAATAAAAAAATTATCCATATGATGAAAGATCATTGTAGAGAAGAAAGAGAGCCTAGTGACACATTTTTCCGTTTTTTAGCTTTTTTGATAAATGCCACACATACCACAACTGGCCTTCGTAAAGTACAGAATGGTGAATTAGTACCATTCCGTGCAGTAATTTCATAATAACTGAGTATAATGTTAAAAAAATAACAACGAGTTATTTAACAATTTTTTCCCAACTATACTGACAGATTTTCTATATAGACAGCCCCATGCTGTCTGTATAAAAAATCAATTTAATTTAAGGTAAGTTTTTTTTTAACATATCAAATTATTTACATCAGTACTTATATGATAAAGAGATATTCTCTTTTCATAATATTTTATATCTAAATAACTTTTGATTACAAATATCTATTATTATTATTAATGATATTTAAGCTTAGTTAGATTTACTATATTTTTGGTATTGAAGAAATAGAATAATATTAAAGAGCATAGAAGTTGCATTCAAAAATGTAATTATAGGATTGAACCTGCACTTATTATATAACAATTAAATGTTTAAACTGATTAATCTATTATATATGTTCTTATTAAAATAGATCTTCTTTCTACAGTAGAAAGATTAATTAAATTACAAAACTTTAATATATGAAGAAATACTATTTGTTCTCAAGACAACACTTCATATAGTATATTGCATTCTAAAATAAGAAATATTTATACAAAATGTTATACTGATTTTTCATACATTTAATCAAGAGTGCAAATAACTATTAAATAAATTAATAAATACATATAATTTACCGTTTCACATGAGTATTTTGATCCAATCATAAAGTGACAGCTATTATAGTGAAGAGGCGGTGAGTTTTGACACTAACAGTTTCATATTGTACAGAGTTGAGGCCATCCTGCTCTGTTCTACCGGCGTTCTCCGCCATTATTTTGTGTCGATTTGCGTTTTTAGTTTCTTGTTTGTGCTTCAGCATTGTATATCTTGACATGTGGGGTGGGAATCTGTGGGATATAACTATTTAAAAAATAATGCTTAAATTTAAAACAATTTCTTTCCAGCTTCTTGCTGTATCCTACACATAGTGGGGTACGCAGATAGAATCTGGGAACCTATTGATAAGACACTCTGTTCCCACCTTTCCGCTGAATTCTAGAGGCACTGCGTTTTGAGTGGGGTAACTCAATGACACGCATTGCTTCGACACCATAGCGAAGAAATGAGAAAATTAAATATTTAATTTTCACGAGCGGAATCGAACCCACAACCTGTCGTTATAGTCACTCATTTAACTTATATATATACTTGAAAACAGTTAACATTTATAAACAACAGGTGTTTTACACAGCATTTTATTATATCATAACTGTAAATCCTAATAATCTCTTGATAAGTAATGCCAGTTGTAACTACTATTTATAAATAATTAGTCATTTGATGATAAGAATATGACCTTCATTTTCTGTACTTATATACCTACTAGTATATTTATCCTCCATAGTCGCCTACTAATAGGTCGGGGCAAAAGTATTTTCGTATTTTGAATGTATTGTTAGTAATCAAACCTCTTTGGCTTTACTCAACGTAACTGGTTGATTTTAATACCATTAAATGTGAAATTCTGAAGATGCAATAAATAAAAAAAAACTAGTTCCCGCCATTTTTCTCTTGTTTTTCAAGCAAGCAAAATTAACGTATGTAACGAAGAAATTCGGTACATTTTAGCGTTTTATTACAAAAAAGGAAAAAATGCGACAAACGCCGCGCATAAACTTTGTGCGGTTTACGGACCTAATGCGGTATCAATAATAGTAGTACAAATGTGGTTCAAGCGTTGCAAGTCTGGAAATTTTAGTGTAAAAGATGAGGTTCGCCCTGTCACAGATATAATCACTGCTATCTTTGAGAAAGTGGAGCAAGATCGACATTTAAGTAGCTACGACATTGCTGAAGAACTGAATGTTGATCATAAAACAGTTTTTTTTTCCTAAGTGTGGAATAACACTTTAAAAATGTTAAAGATCAACAGTCACAAGAAAAAAACTGGACATTTGAGTACCACATGATCTCACTGAGAGAAACCTAATACATTACTAATTTGCTCTTTCGCCTCGTCATGACCATTGATGACCTTCTTCCAGTATCTTTGATACTGTGTTTTCGAAGGTCAACCGAGGTCTCCTCCCCCCTCCCTCTCTTACCGCTCACTTTTCCGTCATAAATCTTCTTTGCCATTTTTCATCACTCATTCGTTCGTCGTGCCCAAACCAGCTTAGCACGTTCTTCTTCATTCTCACCGTGACATCCTCGCTAGTACCTGCCATTCCGTGTAGCTCTTCATTGCGGATTCGATCAGCTAAGCTGACTCCGCATATCCTACGAAGAGATCGCATCTCCACGGCATACATCTTTCGTTCATTCTTCATCTGTAATACCCACGTTTCACTGCCGTATAACAGTGTCGGTACCAAAACTGCATTGTGTACGGCCAAACGTGCAGCTGTGCTGACGTTTCGCCGTCTCATCAATGTAGCTAAGGCTCCGTTAACCCTGTTACCGGCAGCAATACGCCTTTCGACATCCATCTCGAATCTTCCATCTCTACTGGACATACTTCTCTAATAAACCACTTCATTCACTTGTTCTAACATCTTACCATTTAAACTGGTCTTGCATTCTGTATTTTTTTAATTTCTTTCAAATACCAGAACCTTTTTCTTACTCGCATTCAGGTTTGGATCATTATTTTCACACCTTTCTTTTGGAGTGGTGGCTAATGTCTGCAACTCGCATTCTGATGATGTAATGAGCACTGCATCATCTGCATACAGCAGGCAGTTTATACTCAAGTCACCTAATTTCACCCCCATGTCAGTTTCTTTCAGTCTTTGGAGACATAAATTACATACTATTTAAATAGAATGTAATATAAGTAAGTATCAGACATTTTATTATATCAATATATTATAAAATGTCTGATACTTATTTTTGGAATGGGTAAAACACTGATTCTAGTTTCTAAAAACATTGAGTTTTCAAGTATTAAGTTATTGCTTAAAGTATTGGTCTATTTTATGGAATATTAGGGTGATATTTATAATATTTCGCTACATATAGGGGACAGTGGGACCACCTCTGGCTGTAAACAAAATTTGCTCAATTGCTCTTATTTTTATTTCTCCGCTCTAGAAGACAATTCCTAGAAACAAGTTCCATCACTCAATAAGCAGTATAGAAAATTCGGCGGTCCATAGTTAACAGAGTGCTCTCATACCAAGTTTCTTCACCTAATGTATAACACATAGGAAAGAGCATGATCTTGTTTCAACATACAGTACTTAATATTTAAAAATTCTAAAATTCTCACCTTAATATTTCAAGACCGTGTGATTCAATTCGCCCGGCAAAGTCATCATCTTCCCCACCCCACTTCTCATATCTATTTGAGAAACCATTCAACTTTTGATATTGATCTGACGTAATAGCCAAAACTCCGCCCACTAAAGATTTATATATAAGGACAAATCTAAACTTGTCGATGCTAGCACTCATATGTCTCGGTTGTTTCAAGCAAACATATAAATTATTTAGATCTAATGGTAATAGGTCTACATCATGGAGTATGAGGCATGGGAATTTGTCTAGTATGGCCTGTTTTGCTCCTATGTTGTATAGTGTGCCTTTGTTCCATGGTTTTTCATCCCGCTGTTCTATTACATATATTCTGTAAATTATGTGATATTTTAATGATAAATTTAAATGTTTTAAGTTTACTAAAAAAATTATAAGGACATAGGTTATTGTTTTTTAGAGTAATTGGAGACCATTATGGCACAGGTGAGCATTGTCTGACTATAAACACAACTGTTGAGGGATTGATCCTCATTTGAGGAAAAAATATTTAAATTATTTTCATTCTTGTAATCTGGTTCATAATACAAAATTATGTTGAAAATTGGGCACAAAGTGGTGAGTGCCTTAGCAGTAGGTTCACTCTGCCTAGTGCTCTGCCAGAAAGTGTTAAAATGCTTTTCTTTATAAAAAAAAATAAGAATACATACTTGTAATGTATATTTTGTTGTCTCAAAAAATTGTGTATATATGGGATGAATATATCCAGTTGACTTTGTCTATTTCTGTATGTCACTAATATAGCAACACTAAATAATGGCTTACAACTTTCTGGACTATAACTACCATTCATAATTCCA
Organism: Heliconius telesiphe telesiphe; assembly: GCA_018249795.1. Lineage (NCBI taxonomy): Eukaryota > Metazoa > Arthropoda > Insecta > Lepidoptera > Nymphalidae > Heliconius > Heliconius telesiphe. The sequence goes on from DWLH01000359.1 coordinate 8,845, forward strand.
GTTGGCAAAAATTCAGTATGCTTCTTAGGAATATCCCAACTGTGAATAGTATTCGTGTTTTGGAGAATATGGTCATATTTACAGTCAGGTAAAGTTGGTTTAACAAGTAATTTAGGTTTTGTCTGCATGTACAGACAGTCCTCAAGGCTATGCTCTGCCAAATAATCATATTTATAATATCCATAGGAGCTCAATAATTGGATGGTTGCAACAGTACATAGTGATATACAAAGATATGTGCTTAAGCGCACCTGTACAAGTCTTTGTATTGGAAACCATTTAGGCATTTGTAGATGTATTATTTAAATAAGAATAAAATGATGCCTTTGCATGGCTTGCATTCTAAAACAAAACAACAAAATTTTAATGAAATATTTTATATTTTAATGCAAGGTATAATAAAACTGAATTATAAATAAATATTGATGTAACTTATATTGATTATTGTTAGTTAATAAGGTCACATTGTGTCTATGTTATTGATTTTATAATAGTCCTGATGATATATAGTACAGTTTGTGGTTTTATTTAATTTTCAACGTAAAATTCGCACAAAATCTGTATCATTACTTACCGGTTGGTAGAAATAAATGTATTTATACGAAAGATAATTATTTTTATTTTCAAATGAGTTATCTGTTACTATAAATACGCACTTCTGAATCATGGATGCATTTCTAATTCATAAGAGTGAGAAAATAATATAAAACACAACAATACAATCCGAGTGACTTACGTAGATCAAGACTTATGTGACATTGACAGATAGCCTGAAGCGAATTGCTACAGGTTAAACAGGTAATATAAATAAATAATGATCTATTGATTACGATAATTTTATTGTGGTACACCTATTTAAGAAATCTATTACAAAACATTTATTTTGAAAAACATGATATTGACCTAATTGACCTGATACACCGATTATTAGGGACCTTAGTTTAAGACACTCCATTCCCCATTTTCTGTCGAATTCTGGACGCATAGTGTGTTGAGTGGCGAAACTCAACGTTGCGCTTTGCCTCTACATTAAATATTTCATTTCCGTGAGTGGAAATCGAACCCACATTTGTCGCGTTTAGTCACGAGCATGTCACGCCACGACTGGCCTCAACTCAAATAAGCAAGTTTTTACAATATAGATTAATCTCCAACATAATATTTAAAATGAGTACTTTTTAATCAAAATTGATTTCCTTCTCTACCGAATTGAGCGCTTAATATTTAAAAACTATTTTTTTTTGTTGCATAGACTGTGGGAATTTATAATATAAATAATAGACGTCCTTATCATAATATAAAGTAGAACACATCCTGACTAGCTTATCGAAGTAGGGCATATAAATATTCCAAATAAATAAGTTTGTAATATAAATATATTTACTAATCAATCAATTAAAATATAAAAATGAGTAGATTTTATAAAAGACAACGGAAAAATCTATAGATAATAATTGATCAAAATTAATCTTTGATATAAAGACTATTTCAATACTACATCATTGACAAACATGCATTCAATATTTAATATATAAAACTGATAAAATATATTGCGATAACATATATTTATTACTATTGAAAAATTGCATTAATCATGTAATAGTACTTGAGTTTACTGCAACAAGTGCGTTTCTAGCACACATTTGAAATACCCGCCATTGCGAGTGCAACTGTCACTGTCAATATATAAATACTCAAGTAAGCAAACATTAATCATGTTTACAAGATGATTACAGCAACTATTGTAAAGTGTACATATATTATTTAATAACAAAAAATAAGTATCAAATTTAAGTTATAAAATATCTCGATCTTCTACATCATGGCGGAAAAGAAAATGTGGAAAGAGCAAAACCTAACCTGTAAGCCTCTAGATACTTTAGAAGAAATATCAGCATTCATGCAAGATCCTCCAAGTTGGAGGAGTCTATGTGTTGAATTGAAACCGCCCAGTGATTATGTAGTAAAAAATACTGATATCAACAAGTTTTTTGGAAAAAATCTACTTGAAACACCTCAAACGTTTTGCCACTATGACCCGGAAATGGGGGAAATTGAACGTCACAAGAGGAAGGACTTGCCAAAAACATTGATTTGCCATGATATGGCCAACGGATATCATGACGATAGGTATTTTTTATATTTTATAAAATTTTATATACAAATCTCTATATACTAAAAAGAGAATTATCTAAAATAATAATTATTATTTTTTTAAAGATGTAAAACTTTTTTTTTGTTTAAAGATGCTTAAACATTTTATTTTATATAGTAATGTCATGAGAAAATAAATAATTATTTAAATTCTTATATTTTACATTTTGTAAAAAAGCCTTGCGTATTAAAGATACCAGCTAATATATTGCCTCGTCTTTCCAGAACGGGGAAAGTATATTTAAATATAATCATTCAAAAGGATCTAACCCATAACTATCGTGATTTTAGTCAGCACTATCCCGGTGCGCCATAATGACTTCTATAGTAAAAATATAAAAAAAAATACTCATTACATTAAAGCTTCCTTTGAAATACGCTGAACGAACAAGCAAAGGACAGAAACTTATAACACTAGATTCTCTTAAAACGAAAAAAAAGCAACAAATATTTAACATTTATAAACGATCGTTAATTTCAAAAGAATAATTAATATTATGGTACGAGAGCCGAAGCGGGAATTTTGGGTTTTACTAAATCGCGTCAGATTAATATACTGGGGGATTCCTTGTACTCGGTTAAGTAATTCCACCAAATATTAGCCCCACATATATGGCCGCCTGTCTAGGATAAAAGATCAGATTAGTAAAAAAAAATTGATCATCTGAAATTGTCGAGCGCGTCAGTTTAAGGTAGAGAGAGTTAGTTACATGCTAAATCATGTATATTCCAATAATCTGACAATTTGAGAGTGACGTAAAGAAGGGGGAGGGCTACAAAGTTCTAAAAAAAAAACTCTTTTATCTCGACATTTTCGGGCGTGGCTTATTCAAGAATTAGGAAAAATATACAGTGTTTTTGTCAGCACTATTTTAAATGAAACTACAGTTTTAACTACTCTATAAAAGTGTAGTAGAATTATATTTTTTTTCCAAAAATGAAAAAATGTTTTTTTTCAAACAAAATAAATAATCAAATTATCGTTGTAAAATAAAACGCCATTTGTCAAGAACGATGCACGCAGTCGTAGGTATTGGCGGCAAAGTTCAAAGTTTCATCTTTAGTAATATTTTTGTAGTTTACGTTGTTGGTATCTATGCGTAACTGCGTCACACGAAATACAGGTATGGTTAAACATCGTGAAATGAAAAAAAAATCCTACGTGTAAACTGTTGAGGTATCTTGATTAATTTCTTTAGGTATGAGATTAAAATATTTTACCCTATATGCTGTTCCCGCAAAAGGAGCGCTGATGCTTCCACCCTATATCATCTGACGAATTCCACCAGCTGAAGTAAAAATTGATCGATAAAGTTTAATGCAGCTACGGGTCTACATTCCTTGTGTTTTTGCACACCCTAACAAAGGCTGCGAGTTTGTGACACCCCCATCATGGAAACCACCAGTTTAACATTCTTACATATTTAAGAATACGTAGGACATGGATGATATCAATTGCTGATGCGCTCGAGTATGTCCATGCAACAGTTTTTTTTTTTCATTCTTGAAAATCTATAGCTGCTCACCCAACCGGTCAAAAGATATACATTATATGACATTTTTTTTTGTTAAAGTTTCGTAACCCAATAGGTTTCTATGACGTTCGAGTAAGTCCCGATTTAGAATCGTGGGATTCCCTACTATTAGAGCGGGTAGAGATCTTGGACGGTATTCAAGAGGAGCGGGTTCGAATTCCACTACTATAAAATCTATATACATATTCTAAAATGAAAAGTCATGTTTTATTTTCTAGTGTAATAGACGGCACGGGCAACTACAGTGCGTACACATTCTACAACTGGAGCGCCGTAGATGTTTTTTGTTACTTCAGTCACCACTTTATCACCATACCGCCACTCGGCTGGATCAATGTGGGACACGCGCATGGGGTCAAAGTTATTGGTAAATATATACATTAGCATTTTATATTGAATATTAAGTAAAAATCTCATATTTTAATTTAATTAGAAATTATAGAGTAGTACTAATTTATAGAAAAAAGTAGGTTCACGATTTATACGAATAGTGTGGTACGCACTTCGTCTAATTTTCGAGACATTACGTTTTAGCAGCAAAACTCAACGCCGCGCTTTGTGTACAAATTTGCTCTTATATTCAAAAATAAAATATAACGGACTCCGACGCTCCCACCGAGGGTTTAATTATTAGTCTATAATAATTATTATCTGTAATATAAACATATTTTTTTTATTTTCGATTTTTTTACTTTATTTGTTTTTACGGGTGACTACTCGGACAACCTTTTTAGTTTTGGCTACGTGACGAATTTCATACAAAATATTGCGAAAACGATACATAAATTCTAGAATCTATTGATTGCCTCGACTTAGAAGTTTAATTCTTTCTTTGCTCCAAGGGACTGGGAACTGAATGTTTGATAATAATTTTGGCTTGATTTTAATATAAATGGTTTGACAGACAGACAGACGTACAACAAAGTGATACTATAAGAGTTCAATTTTTCCTTTTTAAAGGTACGGAACTCTAACAATTAAGTTTAGACATTTATATAAATTAAGACACTTATGAAGATTAATAAAATCAGGGTATAAAAATCGCGTTCTTACACAAATTTTATTTAATGAGGCTCCTTAACCTGTAGTACAAGTAAGTAACTGTGAATTACTGCTAAAATATACGCAATTAATCTGGCATTTCTTTTTGCAGCTTCACGTTATATTCCTGATGTAGCACGGTAGGCAGAGGGAGCCTAGTGTTAAGACTCCGCTCCTCACGTTTCGCCGAATTCTGGAGTCATTGCGTGTTGAGTGGCGGAACTCAATGCCGCGCTTTGTCTCAACACCAGAGCGAAGAAACGAAAATATTAAACATATAATTTCCTCAAATGGGAATCGAACCCACAACATGTTACGCGTTTCGTCAAATGCTTGTGTCCCTGCGCCACAACTGGCCTCATTTTAATCCAGTTATAATAACTTCACGCTGTATCCCCGCTCACAGCAGGGTAGGCAGAGGGAACCTAGTGTTAAGACACTCCGTTCCCCACTTTCTGCCGATTTTTGGAGGCATTGCGTGTTGAGTGGCAGAACTCACCGCCGCGCTTTGCCTCGATACCAGAGCGAAGAAATTGAAATATAAATTTAAGTAAATATTTCATCTCCTCGAGTGGGGATCGAACCAGTCGGTTTTACAGTCACACTTTGTGCCACTGCGCCACGACTGGCCTCCAGATCCAGTTCAAGACTGTTATTTAAAATTTTAAAACTATATTTAATATTTAGATGCTAAATCATTATATTTCTATATAAAGGCACAGTTATAACAGAATGGGCGGAGGGGGCTGCCTTGTGGGATAAAATATTGCAAACCGAGGACGAGTGGAGACACTTTGCGAGCGCTCTAGTTGCGATTGCCAAGACACTACGTTTCGACGGATGGTTACTTAATATAGAGAATAAGGTTTGTAATTTATTTAAATACTCTTTATTTTGACGCCGACGCGGCATAGGTGCACAAACGTGAGACTTAACGCGGCGGAAAGTGAGGAACATACGTGTCTTGATGGGAACGGAGTGTCTTTACACTAGGTTCCCAAATTCTTTTTGATTACCCTCCTTCGGGGGTAATATAATGTGAAGCTAAAAAAACATTTTATATTTAAGTACGATAGTGAACGTGAATCGTGACCTTTTATGTTTAAATATAATAATGATGTGAGTAAATCAGATTGTTAACGTGACGGTAAAATGTCTCGAAATCGGAATCTCTGCCTACCCTGCTATATGCGGTTTCAAAAGATTAGGTACTTCTTTTCTATTATGTATGAAAAACAATATTTATCGTCCGTTTTATAATAAACAGTGTAAACACTTCTTTTAGTTACCAGCATGTTTACTGTGTTTTTTTATGTTTGATACCTCAGAACTTTTAACAACCGATTGTGAACCGATTTTGACGATATTTTTTATTTGAAAGAAATTTTGTGCTGTCGGTGTGGTCGCATTTTAATTTGGTTAATTTTTTTTATGAGAAAATGACATAAGATTTAAATTTGTATTAAGTATGTGCACATATGACAAATGGACGAATAACTCAATATCCCGCCAACCGATTACGCTTTTTCTTTTTTTATTGGAAAAGTTACATTAAACAATATACTACAGCGTCATATACTACAGGTGGCCTCATGCTTCAACTTCTTCTTTTTCTTCTTTTTCCCTTTAGGTATCAAAACCAGCCACCCTCCTCCATTTCGTGCGTCACCTCCACCAGATTCTCCACCAGGAGTTGGAAGACCCGCTGCTGGTGTGGTACGACAGCGTCACCCACGACGGCAGCCTCGCCTGGCAGAATGGTTTAAATGATAAGAACAAGTTAGTACATACAAATAATTTAATGGGGCTGGATTTGAATCGGCTAACTATGAATAAAAATGTGATTATGAAAATATTTTCTTTTATACTTTTACGTGGCTCATTTTACTTCTTATCTATATATATAAATAAAATTAAATTGTCGGGGCTTTTCTTTGTACCATCTGAACCGATTCTTATGCGACTAACGCTGATACCGCTAAACCCCTCTTTCCCCTATGTTGTTGATCACGTATGAGAGCGGGTCACACTCAACTCAAATTGACTACTTATTGACCAGACGGTGTCATATGGGCATGGTAACTAACTAACATTCCAGGGCACGCTGCTATGTAGTCATGCCTCTGTGAAGGAGAGATAGAGAAACTACTTCCAGCAGCTTCTGAACACACAGCACCCGTGTAGTCTTCCTCATCATCCACCTCCTAACCTCGGACCTATTGCCCCAATAACCTTTGACGAAACTCATAATTGCCTTCGACGCATGAAGATCCCGATCGAAGCGTGGAAATCGTTGGGCTCTCCTGGTATGCTCGTGCTTACTGACTTTTTTAACCATATCTTGGACACTCAAAGATGGCGGCTTAGCTTCATTACCCCTATTTACAAGAGAAGGGGCAGCGTTCATGATTTTGATAGTTATAGGGACATTAAGCTTATGAGTCATACCACTAAAATCTCCGAGCGCATGATCGATATCTGACTCCGTCAAGAGTATATTATTTCTGATTCTCGCCCTCAGAACTTTGAAGTAGGCACACAGGGCAAAAGTCGAGCTTTGCATGTGGCTTTTTTAGATCTGCAGAAGGCCTTTGACTGTGTGCCTCCTCAGTGTATTTGGTGGCATTGCGTTCCAAATGGATTCCTGAGGCCTATATTGAGATTATCAGAGACATGTACCACGACTCTTTTTCTATGGTTAGGACTGCTGCTGGCGACACTAAACCCAGATTTCAGTGGAAGTTAGTCTATTCTTGTTCAATGTAGGGTTGGACACTGTCTCGGCTCACATTGATTACCAACCTCCGTACCTTATGATGTACACCGATTACATTGCACTCATTGACGAGGATCGACTGATGCTAGAGCGTAAAGTGATCCTCTGGAAGGGTACGTAAGAGAACAGCGGTCTTAAACTAATTGTGTCGAGTACATGGCTTGCGGGCGCCTTAACTCCTGGACCGTTATGCACGAGTCTGGAGGCATCGATTACAGTCTGTATAGCCGGATAAGACCTGCCTAGGTCAAATGGCGAGAGGACACTGGTGTGATCTGTGATCGCAGAATACCGCCCGATCTCAAGGGGCTGATATAGATCGGTTCTTTTATACGGCTGTGAATGTTGGCTAGCACTATCTCGGCACACTCAGAGATGATGCTGCACAAGATGCTGAGCTGGATGTGTGGATAGTCTTGGAGTCCGTGACGTAGCGTATAAGTTCCAAGGGCGTCGCCTGAGATGATATGGCAACGTCGCGCGCCGGCCTAGGAACTATATCGGATGGTAGTGCCTTGCTGTATCTGTCCCTGGAGTTACACATTCCGGACGCCCAAGGAAGCGCCGGTTGGATGTCGTGATGCAGGACAGGAGAGCCAATAGTCTAACCACCGAGGACGTTACAGACCGTGCAAAGTGGAGTAGGTAAGTAAGCAGGAAAACAGACCCTGGCAACATAGGCCAGGGTAATGCCAGAAAGAAGAAGAAGATTTTATTCCGTATATATTAGGGTAGGCAGAGTGAGTCTAATCTAGTGCTAAAACACTTCGTTCCGATTAAGATACTTCCGTGCGGCCTCTTTCCGCCGAATTTTTGAGGTGTTCAGTGGCGGAACTCAATGCCGCAATTTTTTATTTTAATATTAAGAAACCCATATGGAACCCTTAATTAACATATAAACACGGTGTTAGGGAGTTCTTCGACGCTGTGGACGGGTTCTTTACAAACTATTCTTGGTCACCACAACAAGTAGAGGACAGCGTGGCGTTAGCAGCTGAAAGGAGAATCGACCTTTTTATAGGAATTGATGTGTGGGGCAGGAACTTTTATGGTGGGGGACATTTTAATACGCAACAGGTAAATGGAATTAGAATCGAATCTGGAATTGAATCTGTTTATACTGTTTAGATTAAGAATTTTCAATTGTTTATATGATTAACAGTGTCACATATTTATTACTACACTACATAAAACAAAGTCTTCTTCTGCGTCTATGTCTGTTTGTTCGTAATAAATTTAAATACAACTGCACGGTCTTCATGTGGTTTATAATACTAAAACACTAATAGATAAAATGATACATGAGGTAGGGGTAGGTGTTTAAATAATCATAGTTCTTTGTAAATTGACTGAAATATAGCTATTATTGTTGAAGAGTTTGTAAAAAGTTTTGCCTACTGGAACCTACCTAAAAGACAATGACTGACAATGTCTCTTAGATTAGATTGTTTCTAGTTAAGCCTTAAAATAAAAAAAATGTGTAAAAACTTAAACATACATATAATACATTTTTTCAGGCAGTCCAAGTAGCTTACGAATATGGCTGTTCCATCGCCATATTCGCTCCCGCATGGACTCATGAAGCCCTGTCCCAAGATCCTGCGGATATTAACGCCGTAGCCAATTCCGATGACTTAGACCACTATGAGAAGTTCCTTTTAAGGGATAGGGCTTTTTGGGGTAGCTTGTGGCCGTATTTGAATACCACACTACCCTGTGAATTGCCTTTTCGAACGTCATTCTGTAGAGGGCAGGGTAAAAAGCGGAGAATGTATGGTGAAGTAAGTGATCCTTGTACTTGTGCAACTTTTGTAAACGCGACAGGTTGGAAGTTCGATGGAATGAAATGAAATATTTAATATTTTCTTTTCTTTGCTCTGGTGTCGAGGCAAAAGCGCATCGTTAAATTTCGCCATTTAACACGCCGCCAGAGAGCGAAGTGTCTTAACATTAGGCTCCCTCTGCTTACCCTGCTACACGCGAAATACAGCATAAAGGTAAAACAAAGGGAAAACTCTTTATTTATATTTAAGTATATATATGGAAACATTTTTTACATATTGGGAAATCAGGTCACAGGTCTACCGTTCAAAACATAACATGTATAATAAACGCGAAAATCAAAAACACGAAACTGGTTTAGTTATATTTTTGTATAAATATTAGATAACTTTAATGATAATGAAATTATCATTTTTTTTTTCGTATTTTAGGTGATCTGTCCAGTCCCGTGGTACAACCTCCACCATATGCAATACCAGCCTAACTCCTCTCAAGGGCCCCATGGGTACTTCCTTTCCACTCAAGATTCTATAACGAATATAACACAATCCGGACTCTTAAAGAATAAAGCTGATATCTCAAGATACAGAAGATCTTTAGAAAGTAATAAAATTGAACCAGACAATAAAGATTTCAACGATTTCACTACTGAACATATAGACGAAGTTGTAGATGGTGAAAGACCTCTGAAAAGAAAAATGACGGATGATATAAGACGTTTATTTAAAAATAAAGCAGCTAAAAGTGAATCTAAGAAATCGGATAATCCTCAAAGTTCTGTGGAAGTTTCTGGAAGGTCAAATAAACCTTCAGTTAAGATACAATATGCTTTAGCATGTATTCCCAATGAGTTGGAGTGTTTAGAGCCGTTCTTCGAAGATAGTTTCTTGGGTGGATGCTGTTTAAAAGTGAATCCAAGTGATGAAACCAATCCAGAACATCGACTTTCTAGAATTTTCTTTTGCGATTTTGAATGTCAGACCGATAGACAGAGTTTAATTGCTTGCATTGTGACCAAAACCCTTATAGGGCATGAAGATCAGTTCTTAAATATTAAGCTAAATATTTCTGGAGGAAAGTTTAAAAAAGTTGTTTTAGTTGGTGGAAATGAGGAGTTGGAGCCCGAGGAAGAGACGCTTAATGTGTACCCATTAAATGAGGGTATAGATCCAGGGTTCAGGGAGTTGCAGACGTACTTGGTGCTTCAGGAGTCTGGTTTTTATATTCCCGTTGCTAATGCCTATGGGTGGAAAGTTAGGTAAAGTGTTTTTTTATTTAGAATTATTATACAGTATATTACTTCTTATATTTATAGGTGGAATAAGACATGGTACTACCATACAATGAATTAAAGTCCCCCTTAAGTTCATGTTCAAGATATATTAAATGTGGTTTTGTTTTTTTTTGCTTACGCTATAATAGTGTGTAGCCGAGTAGGCAGAGAGAATTTGGAAACCTAGTGTTGAGACACTCTGTTATCCCATTTTCCGCCGCATTTTGGAGTCATTACGTATTGAGTGGCGCAACGTAACGCCGGGCTTTGCCGCGTTAGTGGTTACCAGGGAAATGAAAATATAAAATTTAAATTTAATTTCTTCAAGTGAGAGTCGAACTCACGACATGTTTACTTGTATCTCTGCGCCATGACTGGCCTCTCATGTTGAATTTCACAAAAAAGCAAAAAATATTTGTTGACTTCACTCTGTGTACATACGAGCACATGGCGAGGTAGGCGTATCTAATACGCAGAGGGAATCTAATACACTGTTCCCACTTTCCGCGTATATTTGAAACACGTTGCACGTTGAGTGATGGAACTCAACGCCGCGCTTTGTCTTGTTATCAGAACGAAGAAGGCAAAAAAATAATTTATTCCCCCAAAAGGCAATAAAGCTCGCAATCGTCTTGTCGCGTGCGCCACATCTTTCACAACTTTTCTCTATTATTTTATACAAAATATTATCAAATGATATCAAGATTTTTCGTTTATTTTTTTCCTTTAAATACTATTTATTTTAGGTATTACGAGGTCGCCATGGCAGTGGGAGTGGGAGTGCGAGTGGGGAGGCGTGTGACGTCAGTGAGTTGCCGCACCAACAATAGCGTGGGACCAATACTGCTGGGATATTTTGGACTTTGTACCCGGAAATCAGAAAACATATAGATTTTTAATATGTAGTATATTTTCAAAATTATATTTTAATTTTATAAATAGTTTTTGAAATTTTTAAATTCTATAAATTATTAAGGTATTTTTTCAAACCTGCCCGCTTCATCTCGCACATAGCAGGTAGGAAGAAGGAGCCTAGCGGAAGACACTCCGTTGTCCATTTTTTACCAATATTCGAGACTACGTATTGAGTGGCGGACCTTAATGCCGCGCTTTATCTTTTAACCAAATTGTAAAAATAGCATATTTTGCTATTGAACATTTTTCTTTGTTTTTTTATTTTAAAGATTCATGTTATTTTAATGATAGAGCTGTACATAATAATTAAAACGCGACGGTTTGAGGTTTGATTTCCCAGTCGAGGAAATGGAATAAATACTTTTATTTCTTCTTTCTGGTGTCGAGACATAGCGGGCCCCAGAATTCGGCAGAAAGAGTGGAACGGAAATGTCTTAACACTAGGTTCTCGGTTGAAGCAAAAAAAAGAAATCCAAGAGCGATTACCACTTGAAAATATTGCAGGTAATTTTATTTTTGAAACTATTTTAAAGATTATTTTTTTCTTTATTCCTTTTACTTATTAAGTACAAATATTTACATTTGATCATATAAAATATAAATGGATAATAACATAACTCTTGTACCTTATATATAAATATGTAAATAACATATAACTTTTATTAATAAACAATATTTAGTATTTGTAATAATTTTTATTTCCTTAAAATAAATTTCCGTTGTATTTCTTTTGTGTTTCAAAGTATCATAGAGTGCGTTGGTACGAGGCACAGTGCGTTATTGTGTTCCACCGCTCAACACTCAATACGCCTAGATTTCCGTAGAAAGTCGAGAACAGAAGTGCCTTCATGGGAATGGAGTGTCTTGACACTACCCGGTGCCCCTTTGGGGAACCTTTGGTTAGAGTGGTGGGGAACCTTTTTACCTATGCCTACCGAACTATGTTCGGGATACAGAGTGAAGCGATATGAAAATTTAAAAAATCCATCTCAAATGTAATATATAGTGGGTACTATCGACTAGTCACGGTCGACCTCGAGATGGCTGCGCAGATTTATTTTGAAGATTTTTTCTTTTTCATTATTTAGTTTTCGAGTGTACAATGCGTAAAATTTTAAGAAAGCCTATTGTCAGTAAATATTAATATTTCATAATATTATATATTTAAAATATCAGTAATATTTCACTACCGTACTGTAAGTATAATGGGTAAGCAGAGGGAAGAAGAAAAGTGATGAGACGAATGTCTTTCTAAATTTTAACTAAAATAAATAAATAAGTCTCGTATAGACTTATCAGAAATTTCCTATACGATTTAAATCGTCGCACTTACAGTCGTGGCTCAGTGGCACGAGCGGTTCGATATCCATTCGAGGAAATACAATATTTAATATAATATATTTTATTTATAATATTTCTCTGTTCTCTCACGTTTTATAAGTCGAGAGCGAGATAAAAAGATATCTATCTATAAGATAATAGTCATTGTCAGACGTCCTCACACACTCGAGTGTCGGTCGTGTACCTTTGCTTACGTAACCTGCACTTCATCTACTTCTTAGTATGTAATGTTTAGATTTACATAATTATTGTTATACTATGGATGTGCTGTGGGTATGCTCGTTTCAGCTATGTGGTAGTATGTTTGTCTAATTTGATCTAATTTGATGTCCGCGACTCAACACACAATGCCTCCTGAAATCGGCGGAAAGTAGGAAACGGAAGTGTGAACTCGTGACCAAATACTTATATTACAGATTGCTTAAAAAAAATACTCTAACTCTTTTCTTACCGCTAGAGAGTTATAAATATTTACTTCTCTGTGAGCTTGTTAATAAATTTTCTTTTTTAAATATTTTTAATATTTAATATATTAAAAAGGTAAGGATAAAAGTATGAGAGAGATAAAAAAGAAAGAGTATAAGCTGCAAAAGCACCAGACGAAAGTACTGATAAAGATAAAGCGTGAAAAGGCAGAGAATGAAAGAGATGAGAGGTTAACGAACAACTTCAG
>DWLH01000360.1:0-22312 GCA_018249795.1 Heliconius telesiphe telesiphe
CGGTTTTAAATGCCGGGGGTGGTAATGATCCGGTCGAGTCTGCCCATGCGTGTTGCCATTGCTGACGACGTGACTCTACCACACGTACTTTAGTCGCCTCTTACGACACCACCAGTACTAGGATGATTCTATTCTAGGCCGGGATCACACGGCAATTTAGGAGGAATTAATCACTACTGGAAATCAAACCCACAACCATTACGTTTACAGTTAGACACTGCGCTAATGCGCCACGTCGTCATATTTTAAAATAAAGTAGCTTATATCATTTTGGATAGGTCAGAGCGTTTGACCGTTTTTCTGGAGGTGTAGATTCAAATCGCGCTACGTTCATGCTGTATCCTTAGCAGGTGGTCAGAGAGAAAGGAACAACTAACGCTAACTCTACAGGCCTCTTTTGCCTCGTTCACTGTCATCAACCTCTTCATGAATGCTCTCCGGGGGGTCCTTAGGCTTTTTAATTGACCGTACTCCAGTATCTTTGATACTGTGTTTTGGAAGATCCGAGCTCCGAGGTCTCCCCTAACTTCTCTTACCGCTCACTTCTCCGCCACAAATCTTTTATGCCATTCTATCATCACTCATTCGTTCGACGTCACGCCAGCTGAGCACGTTCTTCTTCATTCGTACTGTGACTTCCTCGCTAGTACCTGCTTTTCTGTGTATCTCTTTATTGCGGATTCGATCAGCTAAGCTAAATCCGCATAACCTACGAATGGATCGCGTCTACATAGCATTCATCTTTCTGTCATTCTTCTGCTGCAATATCTACGTTTCGCTGCCTTATAACAGCGCCGGCACCAACACTGCATTGTGTACAGCCAAACGTGCAGCTGTGCTGACGTTGCCGTCTCCTCAATGCAGCTAAGGCACCGTTTTCGCCGTTTTTTAACTAACGCGCAGGAATGCGCTTTGCCGCATCCAACTCGCATCTTTCATCTCTACTGAACATACTTCCCAAGTAAACCACTACATTCACTTGTTCTAATATCTTACCATTTACGGTGATCTTGCATTCCATCTTTTCATCATTTTTTTTTAATATTTGTACATTTTCTAAATAAATATATTTCTTTCCGAAGTGTTTTTTTTTTTTTTTATGGAAATGGACAAGGCAAACGAGCGATACTTTCCGAAGTGTGGAATAACACTTTAAAAATGTTAAAAACATCAAATATAATGTGAAAATTAAGTGTTATCGCTCTTGAAAGTGCATTTAATTCTGTATGAACTTTATCGATATAAGAAATAAAAAATATTTTTAAAATATGACAACTTGTTTAGTTGTCATGTTTACGGTACTTTGCAAAATGATGATACCAGTAAAATGACGAAACATGTCATCCCGAACCAATCAACTAGAACACCACTCGATGACATTACCAGTTAACATTCCTATATTTAGTACCTAAACTAGACGTGTATGGAGAATGAGCCTCAATTCTCACTAATTTATGTTGTTAGACCACTTGTCATAATTAGGAAGCTATGTTAGAATGTTTGTACGTACACGTGATGACTATATTACTTAGTAGGTCTTCTCGTAACTAACTTCTTAACCAGATATGAACTAGACTGTATCTTGCATTTAAACTAATTTCTTCTGCTTGGTCCGCTTAGGTAAATTACGGTGTTGGGTTCTGGCAACTGTTTCTTCTTGAGTGAAATATTAAAAATAGGGAGTTCCCCGTTTTTCCGACGAATTCTGGATGGATTGAGTGTCGAGTGGCGGAACTCGGCGCCGCGCAAAAGTTCACATATTAATCCAAATTTTACAAAGAGGTTTGCGAAATCGGTTATAATGGAAAGATGGCACATTCAAGGCATTAGAGCAAGGCAAATGTATGAGAAACGAAGTCTTAACACCAGCCTCCCTCCGCCGTCCCTGCTACATGCGGAATAAAGAGTGCAATTTAAAGACATTCCCACAGGCCTTTTGTTAGTAATAATACCCCACACATGTTTCATAATCATTAGCCTTTCTATAAAAAATTTTTAGATATACATTATTTCCATATGTATAAGCCACACGCGACAAGAAAACATTTTATCTTGCAAGCAAACTGAACTACTGAACACTCCACGGGAGCCGCCATCCTTGTACCTTTATAATTAGATAAGCACAAATTCCTAGGACAAGTCTAGCAAATCTCATGTGAGGTGTGCTGGGTAGCCACGTATTTGATTAAAGACAACATGGGCTACGTATGCAAGTAAGCCTTATACGATGTAATATTATTTTATTCTTATCTTTAAATATTTTGATATAGGTATCCTATTTCTATCTTTTTATGACATACACAGTTAATAGTGATGGATTAGTCCATTAAATTGAGCAGAACTTTTCAGTGTAATAGTAATCGACCACAGTTACGATTTTAATAAATATTTTTGCGATCATTTACTTTATGTACTTTTCTTCTTGGAAAAACTAGTATAGTTCTAATTATAATACTATATTTAATTTAATTAAAAAGTACCACACAAAATATTATCTTGTGTACTCTGTAATAACTACATATTTACCAATTGTAAATTTAGCTAATATGTGTAACTAATTTAAAAATTGTACAGGAGTTAATATGCAAACATTACAGTTATTTTACAAAGAATATTATGAATCCTTACCCAAATCAATAATTTAACATTTAAGGCTGTTTCTGAAGCAGTATATTAAATTATTAAGTGACATCAGCACATTTAACACAGCTTTTTGTATATTTTATGAATATCAAATATCAACATTGATCGTATTTTTTAGTTAGAAACAATCCAAAATTCTTATAGAAATTACGATAATGTCGTAAAAAAATCATATTAGAATATTACAGATTAAAGCAAGTGAGGCCAGTCTGGATTAAAGTAGGTGAGGTCAGACTGGTTGTGGGTTCGATCCCCACTCGAGGAGATGAAATATTTACTTAAATTTATATTTCCATTTCTTCGCTCTGGTGTCGCGGCGTTGAGTTCTGCCACTCGGGATACAGCGTGAAGCTAATTTAATTTTAGAAGTCATAATAGTTGTCAATCAATTCTGCTTATTAAATCAATAATCATGAATGTTAGCGGGCGAAGCCGTGGGCGGGCTAGTATTACCTAAATAACATATTTTTTTAATACAAGCAAAATTCTATTAACGCACTAAGACTTATATGAAGAAGGACCTTTGGTAACACGTTCCAATCTCTCTCTGGCGAATGTTGATACATAAAACAACCTTGTCCCTACTGTGCTGTGTATGTTATTAAATGCTAAATTGAATTCCGTAAAAATATACATATGTATATTTTTACTAGTAACAGTGAACAAACGATTGATCTGGTAAGTATATTTATGTGTAAGATCTGATTTGGCTAGTTTTCATATGAATTTATAGTAGACTTGTATGCCATGAATTCATTTATATCGATGCTTTCGTAAATTCATTTGAAAACTAGCCAAGTCAAATCTTACACATAAATATAGTCTCTTAACTTGTAAGAAGATAGGACATTTAAGGTGTTATAAAATATTTTATATTGTTAAAAATAAATTTCAGGACTGACCATTGAACTTGGCACACATTTACATCTCACTTCTTTTATCGCTGAAGTCAATAACCAAGGCATATATCATATTACTGAACTTGGCTCTCATTTTACATTTATGTTTTTGATGGGATATCATTACTTTTTGTACAGTAATTTTAAGTAGGTAGGTTCATAATGTAATCAAAATAAAAATAGTCTACTCAATTTGACCATTACAAGCACTTTTTCCTATATAATAAATTTCAGGACTGAGCATTGAACTTGGCACATATTTACATCTCACTCCTTTTGTCGCTGAAGTCAACAACCAAGACATATATCACATATATCATAATATTGAACTTGGCTCTCATTTCACATTTATGTTTTTGTTAGGATATCATTCTTTTTGTATAGAAATTATGAGGTATTAATAATTAGGAAGGAGTAGGTTCATAATAGAAACAATACAAAATGTTATTTTGGTTACTTTTCTTTCTTACGCTTACGGGGAGTAATATCCTTTTTTTCGCTATTTTCTATATTTTCTTGAACCTTTGAAATGTTTGAGTAAATTGACCATTTAGTTCTTTTTTTTTATGGAAAAGGACAAGGAAAACGAGCGTTCGGGTCACCTGACGGTAAGTGATTACCGCCGCCCACGACCCCGTGCAACACCAGAGGAGCTACAGATGCGTTGCCGGCCTTTAAAGTGGAGATAGACGCGCTTTTTGAAGGTACCCATGTCATATGGACCTGGAAACACTGCCGCGGGTAGGCCATTCCACAGTTCCGTGGTGCGTGAAAGGAAGTTCCTACGAAACCGCACAGTAGTGCAGATGGTGTGGATGATATTTTAGCTTATGGCGTATCAAATGTTATAAAGTATTTTAATTTTGTCAAAAAATTCTTGACTTGATTTTAATACATATATGGCTGACTTCGAATTTATATATTTTAAATTAAAAAAAATAAATCTGCTTCACGCTGTATCCCGCACACAGCAGGGTAGGCAGAGGAAACCTAGTGTTAAGACACTCCGTTCCCCACTTTCTGCTGAGTTCCGGAGGCATTGCGTGTTGAGTGGTAGAACTCAGCGCCGCGCTTTGCCTAGACACAAGAGCGAAGGAACGAAAATATAAATGTAAATAAATATTTCATTTCCTCGAGTGAGATCGAACCCACAACCAATGGATTTTACAGTCACACTTTGTGCCCCCGCGCCACGACTGGCCTCAATTATAATTAATTTTTATATTTAAAAACATCTATTAAACTTTCTTGGATTGATTCATCTAATAAACATTGTTTATTGTTTGAGACTACAAGACCAACTAAGATACATTATTATGTTCATTATGTAAATTATTATATATCTCAGCTTGACCCTCATCATTCACTGGTACAGTTTCATCCGAACAGAACATTTTATACGTACTTTCATAACAGTATGGTTCTTGAGTGTTCACATGTTTAAATTCTACTGCAAGAACATACTAGAAAAGTTTTATAAATTTCTGCTATATCTTGGTTACATGAAATGTTTATTTCCATACTTATTGTAATATAAAATGCATCGAAATCTTTTAAATGATGAAATAAATAACATAAAGTAAATACTAGCTTTGAAGTACTACTAAGTACCTACCTACCAGTCAATAAAATCTTCATAAAAGTACGAGCTCTCTAATTGTCGATTTTCATTAAATATGCAGTCTGTAGGATTTAGTTAAGTGTTCTTTAGTTACTGAATCGATAAATTCTATTTGAGACAAGACTAGATAGTAAGAGGCGAGTACGACAGACAAGACCTACTTCTAGGCTTATCTCTATACATAATAAGACAGTAAAAATATTTTGTCTGTACATTTAGTAATTTTGACTGAAATGGAGTTTTTTTTTTTAATTTCTTGTCTGTCTGTCATATAGACAGACAGTCTATACGTATGGTCACGCTAATCTCCAAAAGTACTGAACCGATTTACTTAAAAAAATCACCAATTGCTTTGTTTTAACTCAACTTAAGAATTAAAATTTGTTTCATCAAAATCGGTTCATTAAAAAAAAGTTATCATCATTTGAATGAACTCTAGGCATTAGTTTGCCTGCGAATGTTGTATAGCAATCGCGCTAGTAAGATTCCTGGCTAAAGAATTACATTCGAAACGTCTTTGTTATATGACTGTTGGTAAAAATATATGTTTTTGAAGCACTTTTATACAATATTTTATACAATACAGTAAACAAAATTGAATTGTTACTGGAGATTACCTTCATAAATCATAACAGTTAAGTTTAAGTCGTAAATAATTCAACATAGAGATAAAGAACGATTTGATTTTCAAAGAAATATCAAGTAAATACATACATTTTTTCACACTTTTGATCTAAGACATTCAAGTATTTTCTGATACTTGAACTGATAAAGTCATTTGAACTGATAATGTCATCTTTAATGGAGGGAAAATACTTGAATGTCTTAGATCATTAATCATTATTATAAAATTAAAAAATATATCTAGCATCACGCTGTATCCGGCACACAGCAGGGTAGGCAGAGGGAACCTAGTGTTAAGACACTCCTTTCCCCACTTTCTGCCGGATTCTGGAGGCATTGCGTGTTGAGTGGCAGAACTCAACGCCGCGCTTTGCCTCGAGACCAGAGCGAAGAAATGGAAATATAAATTGAAGTAATTATTTAATATCCTCGAGGGGGGATCGAACCCACAACCAGTCGGTTTTATAGTCACACATTGTGCCCCTTCGCCTCGACTGGCCTCCTATAAAGAGGGTAGGTATAATTAATTTTTGAGGGGTATATTTAACTTTTGAGCCTTACATTATCGATTTCATAATATTGATATAATTTAATATTGTTAATATTCAATAAAAATATTCTTTAATATATTTATTGACATAAATATAATATATCTTTTATATTTATTTTCATAGTCAATCGACTTAACAATAATGTTCTTGAACAAAACAATTACAAATTAGATTACCAATGGACGAAATAAGTAATAGTCATATATCTTAGGGAGTAGAGCCGAGACAGACAAACGTCCCGCGGCCCTCTTTATGGGTTTTACGAGTATTTTTCTACTGCCTTTATTAAGAATGTGTAAATAATATTCTGTGTTTGTGTTGATGTAATAAACGTTGGTATAGTTTAATTATTCAAGATATAGGGAGAAATGAAAAGATTTATACATATTTTTTATATGTAACCTACCATTTAAAATATATTTATTTATATTTTGATATGAGTATGTAATAATAAAAATATACCTAACATTTAAGTTGAATTTTTAAATTAAAAAAGATCAAACTAAAAACTACTTTATTTAGTTTTTTTTATAGAAAAAACAAGGCAAACGAGCGTATAGGTCACCTGATGGTAAGTGATCTCCGCCGTCCACGTGTTAACACTAGAGGAGCTACAGGTGCGTTGTAGGCCATTAAGGTGAGATAGACGCGCATTTTGAAGGGACCCATGTCATGTTGATCTGAAAACACTGCCGCAGGTGAGCCACTTCACAGTTGCGCGGCGCGTAGAAGGAAATTCCTACGAAATTTCACATTAATGGAGTGCCACGTATCCAGAAGATGTGGATGATGTTTGAGCTTGTGACATACTGTGTGTTTGAAATTCAGCGGCAGGTGCCACGTCGATTGGTGTTTTGGCGTGAAGTACTGTCTCGCTCTGCTGATGACCCCCAGTTTGCTTGAGGCCAACTTGATTTTGCTTTCCAGATGATCGCATTACTGGCAGTCATGTGAAACGACCCACTATACTCATACTAGGCGCGGCTTTAAGTGAAGTGTTCTCGAAATCTGGTGACATGACAAATAGAGATTTTTTAGCGGTTAATATGCAAACTTTTGTCCTCATCCCATAAGGAAATATTCTTGATCTATTCGAAATAAATTTGTGTCTCGATATAAGACACAATTTATTTCGAAACTGGCCACCTAAACAACTATATGCTATATGCTTATTATGCGGGTAACCCAAACCCAAGGTAACCTGAAAAATTTTGAATTCATTTTGGGTATTTATTATATTTTTCGCATGTACGCGGGTAGTTTTAGAATGATTACATTTTAATGTAAGGTAACTTTGTCAAGGTATTAAGGTCAAGGATATAAGATATTTTTTAGCTGTATCCCGCATATAGAATTGTAGATAGTGGGAACCTAGTGTCAAGATACTGTATGATATCCCGAATACCTTTGAAAATATTATTTAATAAATAATGCCTTGGCTCGTGATGTGTCTAGTGGTTAGAACCTTTTATAGTTGTGATCGTGAACTACCCAAAATCTTTTAGAGATTCAGAGGTTCAGTGTTAAGAATTTTATATTATGCCATCAGAAGGTATCGCTCTAATAGATATTTGCCATCAGAAGGTTATTTAGATAACTGGAAACTCGACAATATGACATTATCATAACTCGAAGCTCGTCCGAAAAAAAGCCAAGAGCGCGTCCTATCTTCCCCTCTACTATAACTGCGAACTAGTTATAGTAGACGGAAGAAAGAGTAAGGGCACAACCCCGCCCCTACACCGCGAATTCCTACCAGACTGTGGCTGCAACAGTCTTATTGAACTCTCCGGAACGTTTGTCTGTGATCAGTCTGAAGGTACTTGTTACGCTTGTTTATATTAGGATTGTATTAGAATGGTGATTCGTGATGTTGATTGATTTGTGAGATCAATATAAGTCGTTAAAATCGAACGCATTACCGCAAGGCGGCTGATATGTAAAATAAACGCACGGCACACACCTTACAGTCGTGTCTCGAACCGTAGGCAGACACTACTACATACACCGGAGCTGGGACATAAAATAGCATCACACAGCTTACGTACCGCGAGTGTACTGCGAGACGGCATCAGCTACGACATAGTTAATGTCGCTATAACAGTTCGCCATCACGCCCATCACGTCAGCCTTCGCGACTTCAAGCAACATTTAATATTATAATATTGGTCAAAGATAACTTTGATCCATAATATGTGTCGCCCCTACACATATATTGCTTTTATAAGAAATTCGATCCTAAATAGGCCATCATAGGCTTCGAATTATTATGTTATATTTATTATACATTTGGTACGAGTCTTTATGTGCATCATATATATCAGTACGTAGAACTTAAGAGTGTGACTGGACCGCTGCCTTCCAACCATCACTATCCACTATATATACGAAACGATGGTTGCGACACTCGGGACCACAATACATGAACTCGTCTCGATTAATATGGTATTAAAAATATATAGATTGTATTATTCATAATTAACTATGTTATATATGTGTATTGCCATGCATATTTTATTTTATTTATTTATTTATTTTTAATATTTCATACCAGGTAGGTACATGATGTTACAATAAACATAGTAAACATAGAAATATGTTTTTTATCAGGAAATCATGGGGCCGTAGAACTGAGTATATGATTTAATTTCAACTCGATATCTCTAAGCATTCATAAGATAAAAGGTCTTGACAGACATACAGCCAAACAGATAGACGGGAAACAGAGTGATCCTATATTATAGATCTTAGATATATTCCATTAGAACTTATAGATATGTTCCTTTTTTCCTTAAAAAGTATGGAACCCTATAAAAAACGCAAATCACTGCTTTGAGTTTTGCCACTCAACATGAAAATCCGCGAAGAGTTCGAAAAGAAAAGAGCAGAGTGTTTTAACATTCAGCTCCCTCTGCCTACGCTGCTACATGTGGGATAGGATACAGGTGAAGCTGAAAAAAAAATACAACAAACAAGGTTAAATAATCTTTATTCAATAATTATTTATACTTTAACAAAATTATGATTTTCACAAATGAAGCTCGCAGTGGATGTTATCACGAACTTAACCGTAATGTTCGTTACGTGCCGCAATCAGCTAATGTTTTACTGCAGTTTGAACAAAAAATAGAGATAAAATTATAATGCTGTATTATCACTTAAAGAGCTTAAATGTGTGCACAAAACTTTGAACAAGATACAAGTTATAAATGCAACTACGAAAACTCTAAAGTAAATGCGGGCGATCACTGTTTGGAATAAAAGATATTTATTTCGAAAATGCATGGTTTGCGACTTACATTAGATGTTTATATTTTTACAAAAATTGTAGATATCATTTTCCATCTTAAGGTAGACGAAGCTCGCGAGGCTTCAGTTGAGTTTTGACTGTGTTTTAAAGATAAATGTATTATGAGACCCTTTAAAAAAGTCTACCATGAAAAAGTAAGTATTCGATTTTAAAACACCGGATGTGTCGTTTGAATTAATAATGAATCGAGGTGTAGGCCGGTTTTTAGAAACAGTATAAACCAGAGGCCAAGCAAGTGACGTTACACTTATACTATATATGAACACTCACACAAATGTAAAGCTCTGCTATAATACCTCACAGAGTGTAGTTTATTTTAATCGTCACATAAATTATAATTTGGAAATATATTATATTTTTACTATTGAGACGTAACGCACAGTATCAAAGTTCAGTTAAAAATTGTAGGTATTATTCCCGTTTAGAAGAATAAATCAATAGATTTTATTTTAAAACAATCATGAGTTTATATCAACTGAATAATATATTATGGAACTCCAAAATGATCTATATTATATGAACAGTATTAACTTCTAAGAATCCTAATAATATAATAAAGTGTTTGTCGGGTACCGTCATTTTCCCGGGATCTATAAATGTAATAACTTTTTATTCACAATTTTTTTTATTTTTCCTTTCTCTCCTTCCCTCTTGAACGTTTAATAAAAAAAAGTCGAATGTAATAAATTTATATTTACACCAAGTTGGATCCAAGTTAAATTGGATATTTTCTGACAAAATTTTAATTTATGAACTGGAAGAAGATTTTTCTGTAAAATAAGTTAGTCTTTTAAACATTTTTAAAGTGTTATTCCACACTTAGGAAAGAAAAATACTTATTTAGAAAACGTATAAAAATTTGAATGTAGCGGGACTCGAACCCGCGCCTCCTGGAAACCGACCAGGCGCTCTGACCACTAAGCCATACGTTCTCATCAGGCTACGTCGATACTAACAACGTAAATAAGATGTAACAAGCGTAAAAGAATTTCGAAACGGTTATTGATTTAATAAGCAGAATTGATTGACAGCTAAAATGACTTCTAATATGATTTTTTATTACTTTAATCTGTAATATTTTAATATTAAATTTTTACGACATTATCGTAATTTCTATAAGAATTTTTAATTGTTTCGAACTAAAAAATACGACCAATGTTGATAGTTGATTTATAAAATATACATAAAACTCTGTTAAATGTGCTGATGTCAGTTAATAATTTAATTGACTGCTTCAGAAACAGCCTCAAATGTCAAATTATTGATTGGGGTAATGATTCATAATATTCTTTGTAAAATAACTCTCTAATAATTGCATATTAACTCCTTTACAGTTTTTAAATTAGTTACATATAACATTAGCTAAATATACAATGGGTAAATATGTAGTTATTACAGTGTACACATAGAATTGATGTTTATTAGGCATTTTTGTATAGATTTATTTCAAGCGAACGAACGAACCAAAAAACTTTGTATTTACTTGATATTTATTTCAAGATCAAATCGTTCTTTATCTCTGTGTTGAATTAATTACGACTTAAACTTAACTGTTACGATTTCTGAACTTAATCTCCATTAACAGTTCAATTTTGTTTACCTTATTGTATAAAATATTGTATAATAGTGCTTCAAAAATATATATTTTTTATCAACAGTCATATAAAACCCAGACGTTTCGAATGTCATTCTTTAACCAGGAATCTTACCAGCGCGATTGCTATATAACATTCGCAAACTAACGCCTTGAGTTCATTCAAATGACGATAACTTTTTTTAATGAACCGTCTTTGATGAAACAAACTTTAATTGTTAAGTTGAGTTAAAACAAAGTAATTGGTGCAAACTTTTAAGTAAATCGGTTCAGTACTTTCAGAGAAAAATGTGACCATACGTATCGACAGACAGACAAGAAATTCAAAAAAAATCTTTTTGCTTTCTATTATTCTTTTTAAGTGTCCCTCTATCCATTTCAGTCAAAATTACTAAATGTACATACAAAATATTCTTACTGTCTTATTATATATAAGAGATGTACGTATACGTAAAATATATTATGTTCTACATAATATGATATCTTCATTCACATACAATATCCAGGTGCCTGAGATGGTTTGATGACAGATATCATTGCTAAAAAAACGATTTATATGTTTTTGTTAGGTTTTACGGTTAATTTAATTTTAGCATGTAGACTCTACACGTAAATAAACTTAAAAGCCCTCTAGAGATCTTTTTTTTTATTTTCTTAAATACAAATAAAACTATTTAAAAATTAATAATAACTATCAACACTTAACTTCGTTCAGTTCAAGTCACATTTATTGGAATAGGGTATCGTTAGTAATATATATTTTTACTATTGTTGAATGTAAATATTTAATTTCAACTGATACGCATAAAAATACATTTAAAAGTATCTTATTCTTAAGTACCAGAAATAATTTTAAAGAACTGCCTTTATAACTGCACTCACATTCCTTTTACCTATATTTGAGTTTTATTCGAAGTTAAATGCAATAGAGATCTGCGTACTGTAATGATAATATATATTGTATCAATAAAAACTATTTATTATAAATTTTGTACTTTTGATTCTAACTTAATGCTATATTTCATAATAATAAATCAATATAGATGTTTAGTTTTACTAATAATATACATAATAAATAATTATCAAACTGCCGCCAACCATTTGTCAATTGCTTCGTGTACTGCTCTGGTTTCTTGTAGAATGAGCTGACTCTATCTTGTCAAAGTTTTTTTGGTCCTAGGTAGTAGAAAAAGTGTTTTAATTTCTTGTTCTTGTATTTCAATAGCTTCGAGATCCATCTTTGAGTTTATCGAAACTGATGTAATATTTGGATTTATCCGCTGTATTCTCACACACACCTGGCTTCGTTACATGTCCGTTCTTGACATCGTCGATGTGTTCCTATATTCTAACATCAATCCATCTCTTTGTTTGACCTATGTGTGATAAGCCACAGTCACAATCTAATACCTAAAATATAACATAATATATATAGTTTTTATCGGTATGGCACCTATTGCCTATTTGTATAAAAAACATCAGTAAGATGATGTTTTAGTTCTCTTGATGTCTAGATTTCTTAAATTAGTTACGAAAAACATATTATTTCTGATTTAAAAATTAAGGTAAGTGTATGTAAACTTCTGTATGTGTGTGTATGTTATAAATCATGTATCTTTCGTATTTAAGTACAGTAATAAAGGATTATTCATGAAGAGCAGTCTTTCATTAGACGTCCCGAACGCCCAACCATTTTACATTAAACTAGAAATCATTATTAATAATTTTAAACAAATAATAATAATAATATTTAACATATTACCCTTGTTTATCGCAAATCTTAATTAATGTAACTTAATTACTAGTAGCGGATTTATGATGACAAGCACGACACGACGATACTGCCCCATGGAACTATATATTTCAATAAGAATATTGATTAGTATATTTGAAGCCATTGATCATTTCATATTACAATAAGATTTTAAGATGTATTTAATTTATATTGCAAAATTATGAAAATATACACATAATATAAATAAAAAGAATAACATTAAAAAAACTATAAAAAATTGGCTATTAATTGTAAATTATTAAAATTTTCATAATGTTTTTCTCTTAATTTCATTAGACCCTATTCATATAAGTATGTATATACACTGATGTACATTATTGACAAGTCGAGTCACTTTATATATGAGTATATCAAAATAAGACAAAAATTAAAAAAAGGTTGTTCTGTCTCATTTTTATTGAAAAAACTTATATGAAAATTTTCACTGAAATATTTTTGTCTATAAAGTAGAAAATTAAGCATTTTGCTTTTATAATGCTTATTAGGTGAAACTTTTCCCTGAGAACGGGAAAGAAAAGTTATTATCAAAGCGAATCATTAAAAAAATCCTCAACAGCAGCAGCAACAGCCTCAAAGCAGCCCACAATGTATACATACGAGTACTTTCAAAAAAATTTTTACGACTATTATAAATAAGTAAAGTTAGTGAACATGGATGTTTGTTCCACTTTCATGAAAAACTATTGAACATATTTTTCCTTTAAACTTTACAGATATTTAGCTTATACATCAGAATAGCACATAGCAAATAGCAAGCCACGGTAGGTCACTAGTGATGAATAAATTGCTTAAAATTAATGTGCCTAAATTAACATACACATGGTGACAATATAGCTAATTTACATTATTCCACAATATTTTTGTTTCCCTTCTCGTCCGGACGCCGTCTTAGTCGCGGTCATTATGCAAACTGTTCCGTGACCCGTATCTGAATTGTTAAGGATACGTAAACGAAAGGTTACGATTAATTAAATTACAAATTCTACAGATTTATTATATAGTCTATTAAATTTAATTTGACATTAAAAAAAAGATGAGATTTAACGAACGCCAAATTTTATATTAGAAAATTCCTTTAAAAAAATAGTCAAGAAATAGTTAATATTAAATAGAACCATTAAAGTTTCTCGACCAATCTATAAAAGTCAAGGGAAACATATTAATAATTTCAATATATTTAATATCCTTAAATGAATTATAAAATATATAAAATTGAATTTATAAAATTGACAAAATCTCGATTAATTATAATATCCAACTGACAATTAATTTAACGAAAAAGTCTGAACATAAACTCTAGTTCGTTCTGTTTCTGGCAAATTACTTAATTTCTATTAGATCCTATAATGTATGTATGATACAGAGATTATAGGTACTAATGATGTATTTTTCCCCGATAGTGGGGACACCTTAG
This sequence comes from Heliconius telesiphe telesiphe, assembly GCA_018249795.1. Taxonomy (NCBI): domain Eukaryota; kingdom Metazoa; phylum Arthropoda; class Insecta; order Lepidoptera; family Nymphalidae; genus Heliconius; species Heliconius telesiphe. The sequence goes on from DWLH01000360.1 coordinate 14,452, forward strand.
TTAATCTTTAAGAATAGAGAATAAAGCCTCGATATTATAACACTTAGTGCACACATTAAAAGCACTCCTTAGTATATATCACTTATAATAATCATAAACATGTTTATTATTATAAGTAAGTGAGGCAAAACACGAAGAAAATTTATTTTTCCAACTTAAGTTGAAATTTTTAATAATCCTAATAAGCAGGAAATACTACATTAACAAGCCTACAATACAAAACCCATTTTGAAAATAATTATAAAAATATGTACAAACGCAGCTTTTATATGAATAAAAGCTTTCAAAATCCTAAAAGAGAAAAAGGATAAATCCAACATAAGTTCAGACTTTGGTCGTTACGCATGACATATTAATATGTCGCTACCCACAATAAGATAAATACTAAAAGGAAAATGTATAACAAATATTTCTCAGACACCAACACCATAAATTGCATCGACTTTTCTGCGACAGATCAATGTTATTACACTATCTAAGAATTTACGGTTATTTCAAGGAAATGATCACGATCAATACACGTCTTTCCGCACTTTGACATAGTTTTCATTGTAATTTACTTATATTCTTATCATAATGTTGGCAAAGTTTAGTTACAGGCAATTATTATGTCGAAAGTTTTCTTATTCTTATATATTATAATTTCTTTTCTGAAACTGCTTATAGGTTCCTTCCTACCTCTACCTTTGTACTGTTATAGTTGTGGAGTTATGTCTCTTATTTTGAACTTTGTAAGGACAATTTTAGAACAAAAAGGATTTGTATAACAGATTTAAGGTAATTTGTACTAAAGTTGAGTATATTTAATCTTCTACGAGAAACATCATTAATTGATGGACATCATTGAAATCTCAATTTCGAAATGGTTCTTCAGCAAACAATTACTAATTACCTGTATATAGACGAATCTATTAGCTTTCAAGTATCGTGTTGAAATAAGTATAACTAAAATATACTTTTTAAATTCTAATGTATATTCCGCATATAGAAGGGTAGGCGTAGGGAACCTGAGAACCTGGGAACCTAGGGTTAAGATATATGTGTGCTATATGGCGGAATATATAGCCATAATATGTTTAACGAGACTTGGAAAACACATATACCAAATTTACATGACTGGGCATCGTATCCACATCCTTCTTGTTCAGTCCACCTGTTTCATTGTTGCACAGTTGTAAAATATCATAATTATAAGAAACAAAACCACATGAACTAAAAACATTAAAATAAGTTAAGACGTATTTTATTTATAAATTTGTTCATTAAGTTTCTCTTGTTAGATTGTTTCAATTCTTTGCTCTGGTGTCGAGGCAAAGCGTGGCGTTGAGTTCTGCCACTCAACACACAATGTCTCTAGTCTGCGGCGGAAACGGAGGCTTCCTCTGCCCACCGTGTTACATGCGGGAGACAACGTAAAAAATATTATAATATGAAATTTCAAACATTTTGATTCTGCGTTTAGACCAGTTTACTGGCGAGAGAAGGAAATAGTGTTACATAACTCTTATAATTATACTAAATTTATCTTTAAAGGTCGGAGGTCATTGTATATAGACCCACGTTTACTCGGTGTTAACTTTTAAATTGAATTCCAAACGTTAAGTTGTTGCTTCCGACGGGGTAATGGTTGAGAAACTCTTACTGGTAGGAAAATTTTCTCAGCAACGGTCAGGAGACTACTTTTCGACTTTATACATTCTACTACTGTGTAACATTATCTCTTTTTTACCGTACAACCTCCTTCGTGTGTTCTCCACACAACGTGACATTGGCGAAGTGATATGTGCTTTACTGGCACGCTCGGAACGCCATAATCAAAGAACCATACCATACACAATATTACTATTTTACAAATTAATTTGATATTTCTTAACAAATCCAATGTTCAAGTATGCTCTGCTGACAGTTTTTTCAGTTCTGGTTTTGTAATTGGCTTTTTATAATAGAACCATTCATATTTTATTAGAAATCGAAGAGTTTTCGAGTCTAAACACAATTAAACAAAAAATATCTGGTTTATAATTCATATGAAAAGTTTAAATAGATAGTTTTCAATATTTCATACATTCAACTATGCTTTGCTGGGAGTTTTTCAGAGTTTTGGCATTTTATCCAGCTAAATATCATAGAACTATTATTATTCTATTGTAAAATGATGAGTTCTTGCTTCTCAGCACGATATTACTATTTTTAAAAATATTTTTACTTCTTAACAAAAATAATTTGTTATTTTTTAACAAATCGAATTTTCAACTATGCTCTGCAGGCAGTTTTCTCAGAGTTCTGGTTTTGTAATTGACTTTTTATGATAGAACAATTCATATTTTGTAAGTAATCGAAGAGTTCCCGAGTCTGAGCGCAGTCAAAAAAAAATATCTACTACTTTTTTATATAAAGATTTTAAATTTTTTTCGATTGAGTTATATTACAAAAAAAATCTGTCATCAGCAACTGCGTACATTATCGGAATAGTGTGTGTGTGTTTTTCAATAATCATGATAGAGGAATATAATTTCATTTTTATGTTATGCAAACCATGTTTAAAATAATATTAAATACATTGAAATTAAAATAGTAAATATTTTTTTAATTTCTTATTAACACTATTTAAATTATAGCTGCAATGTTATCAAAATAAAAATGTACTGTAATATATTAGTGCTGGTTAAAGAAGTTATCGTATGTTGTCACAGTACACACTGATGTCTATATTATTATATTATACTTAATATCTACATATACACATATGTACATATTATACCGTTTCGTTCCGTTTAATATAATAATTCAGCATAAACAACAACTCTGTTCAACTACTTTGAACCATCAGTCTTAGCCCAATTCTGTTTATTCCAGGATTATTTAAATACACTTAGCAGACGTCATAAGCCTGAGATGTGTCACTCTCGCGTACAAATGTTATCCGGCTTTTAGTTCAATCCAAAAAGCCTTTTAAAGTGTTCTCTCTAAAAATAAACGGATTTATGTTAGACCTTTCGTTCAACAATTGGATATGAAAAGTTTTGGTTTTGATATAAATTATAAATTATATTCAACAGTTTGAAATTTAATATGACTTTGAATATTAATAACATGTAAATTGTTTATATATCAAAAAATTATGGCCAGTTATGACGCAGGGGCAAAAGCGTGTGAATGTAACCGCCACAGGGTTCGATTCCCACTTGTGTTCAATCATCGCTTCCGAAATTTTTGTCACTATATACAAGTGAAAGCGTCTGGGGCAGACGCTGGGGCAGACGCAGACCTTTTACGGGAGCAGCATATGTATATGGTAAAATATTTGAAACCCATACGTTTTTTAAAAAATATCAATATTCGACAACAAACTAGACGTAAGTTTTTTTTAATTCACGATTTTTATTCATACTGTATTACGTGTGCCGCGGATACGAATAACGTAAACATCTACTATAAAAAAATATCACTAAACGTTGCCGATCTGCCACTTTCATTTTTAGAAATCATACCAGAACGAGAAAGGGCTATCTCTCGTTCTGTTTTACGCAATTACTATTTTCTCTCTATTTTTTCTACAACAACAAATACAAAAAAAACATAATAAAATAAATATTTAAGGGGGCTCCCAAACAACGTATTTTTTTGCCGTTTTTGTAGATAATGTTGGGGAACTCTGCTTGCGTGAGTCCGACTCGCACTTGGCCGGTTTTATTAATTAACCAAATGACATCGAAAGTATACTCGAGCGTCTCCTATGCTTTCGCTCGTATGTGTAAGTAGAAGTTTCGATATATTGGTGCGAAGTAGGTCACTTGCGGGTGGTAGAGAAATTAGGATTGAACTAATTGATGACTTTGTTAAGAAACATGTTTAGATGTCCTTTTTTTAAATGTGGATGAAATTAATGTTTTTTTCCTAAGACTGTTTTACTATATCTAAAGTAATGAAAACAATAATATTTAAAAAAAAAAACATATTTTAGAAAAAATAAATATATACACTCGTGTATTTTTTTACATACATACGAGTATATATACGCCGATATACACGTCAATCTTTTAAACTACCCACCGAATTAATTTGTGGGGAAGGGAAAAGTCAAATGCCGGAAATGTCGTAACGGAGTATCTTAACATTAAGTTCCCTGGTTCCATCTGCCCGTGTATCCCGCTCATAGCAGGGTTGCTATGAACGGGATACAGCATGAAGCTAAACGACATAAACAATTTCTATCAGTTGCGAAAAACGTCAATACTCTCTAAATTAATATTTTTTTATTTTTCAGAAAATACAGCATATACAAAGGCGTGAAAGCCTAAAAGTAAATTACATGTTGTCGCAAAGCGCCAAACATCCCGTGACCAGATTAAAGTTGTTTCATTCGAAACTACAGTGTTTATGTGGCGTTATATGAAACTAGCTCCGGTTGGAACAGTTTATTTAAATACTTTAGAAGGCACACAAGGGACAGTTTGTTATGCAATGATACAAGAAAAATCTCTTCCATAATATATATAACGAAGTGGGGCACATGGGCCTGGGCAGGCAGTCCTTCCTCGTTACATCTTCCTTCATACTCGGAACACGGTGAAGTCAGATGACGTCTTAGTTCAACCGTGCAGTATGCCACTCGAAGGAGAAGTGCTGTCCGCATCGCTCGTTCCCTTTATTATAAGATCGACGCGTCATTCACCCTAAAAGCTGACAATTGACATTGTCAACTGCCAGTGTTGCCCTCCTCTGAATACACCTAAGTCAAACAACTTGACGTTCCGTATTCATACTCTGCGACATATATTTTTACAGCAAGGCTGAGGAAACCTAGCGTAAGACATTCTTTTACTCATTTTCCGCTGAATTTTAGGGTGTAACGAGTGGGGATCGAACTTACGTTTATAGTCTTACACTTATATGCTACGCCATGACTGGAATCTATTTTTTATACATTTCTTTTATATTTTAATTTAATTTTCGAAAAGGGTTTGAAATCGTTGTAGATGTAATAAATATACAAATTCGTCATGCAAGAATTTATCTTATACAGCTTCAAGCTTGTTCCCTTACAGTATGATAGACAACGGGATACTAATATTAAGACACTTCGTTCCACTGTTACACACAAGCAGTTTAAGCATATAGAAAAAGATATAATCTACTTTGATAGATTACAAGCGTAGGTACTTGGCGTATGATGAATAGGGAAGGTCAAAAACTATTAAGATTTATGGTTTGCGTCCTTACTGTTTGTAAACCATGTCAACTTATGTCGTACGTTATTACAAAAAAAAAGGCGTACTTTAATAAAAAAAACCGGTTAATTGTGATTCGGATTCGCCCATTAAGACTGCCGTACAACTTATTAAAGACAACAAACTCACTTTGCGCTTGTAGGCACTTGCAGTTTGCATTTACTACTCCAAATATAAATTTGTAATTATTTTTTTAAGATTTTTCTCTTTATGTGTATTGTAACTTCTTATTTTGTGTCAAATTTCATAACTGTAAGTAAACGGGAAATACCCTATAAGTTCTGATTACGCGGCGAATTTCATACAAAATGCCGCAAAACCGATGTATTTATGTTTTTACACAAGGATTTGGCGTTTAAACTCCGCTCTAGGAATATGTTGATTATAATTTATGCTTTGAATTATTTTCATTTTATTTGTGTCAATATCTTAAATTGAAACGGAAAGGGGAAAACAGAGCATCTTGACACTAGATTCTCTTTGTTTATTCTACTGTATGGGGAATAGAGCATAAGTCCTGCATAATATGACAATGTATTTTGTCATATAAGAAAACTAATAACATCTATTTTTTAAAGAAAAAAACGGGCACATCGAATTTATAATAATTCGTTCCGTCCCTTTATTTTTGCAAGATACTGGTATTATGTAAATATAAATATATAAAAAGTGTTGTAGATAACGATAGAACTCAAGAAAAATAATACTCTACAAAATTATGACTCGAAAGAACAGTATAAGTTCAGCAAAAAGCTGAAATCACAAAAATGTTAACTTTCATAACAATCTTTTTGTACTATTCTTATAGTTTTATACAACGTACAATTGTTTTATATTATTATTAGTGTTCCTATGCGCTAGTCTCTTCTCTTTAACTTTGATGCTGCACTGCTGTTTGTTGTGCCACTCTTAACACCAGTTCCTAATCACGGATATCGTGAGCGAAACGGGATTTTCCAGTTTCTATTTCCTATAATCTAGTGCGGTAAAAAAGGTTGGAACTGAAAAAACCTCAGTATTTCGCCCTCTGGTAAATTTACGCGTTCTCAGAGAAGAGGCAATCTCTTTAAAGTCTCTCAAAAAGCCACAACAAATACTGATTTTGAACGTGGAAAATTCCTTTACGGGTGGTTACTTCGTTTTAAAAATGCGACAAAATGCAAAAATATTTTAAAACCGTAACATGAGATCAGTCATGACGCAGAAGTACAAGCGTGTGACTGTCAACACAACAGATTGTGAGTTCGATTCCCATTCGAGGAAATTAAATATTTAATATTTTATTTCTTCTCTCAAGTGTCGTCAATACGCTCCAGAGTTGGACGGAAAATAGGTAACGCAAAGTATTAACACCAGGTTCCTTCTGTTTACCCTGCTAATGTATAGCTTAATCAAGTAGGTTGTAAATAATATAAATTCTAATTACCGTCATTACTTTTATCACATTATAACGAAAGTATGTAGTAAGTACAATTATTCGGGTTAGAAAGATCACGTCATTTACAGTATATCACGTGGCTTTGTCATATCGGATGACAACTAATTACGAATACCTGATTCTAACAAATTGGCTATAAACATTGAAACCATAATTTTAGAACTATAACGAACGAAAAATATTAAAAAAAATTATCAGCCTAGTGTTAAGAAACTCCGTTTCACACACTTTAAGCCGAATTGTTGAGGCATTGCTTGTTGAGTGGCGGAACTTGACACTGCGCTTTGCCTCGACCAGAGCGAAGAAATGGAAATATAAATTTAAATAAATACTTCATTTCTTCAAATCGGGATCGAACTCACAACCAGTCGTAGTTGTAGTCTCTATTCGAGCCCCTGCGCCACGACCGGCCTCAAAAAAATAACCAAGACAAATAATAATTTTATTATAATACAAACAAGGTGATTTGCAACTATTCACATACTCAAATTCAATTCTCATACATAAAGGTAAAAACATAAATAACATACAGTGGTTTTTCGCGTGCAATATTCATGATTGTACAATCAACAGAGTACACGCGAAACTAAGATATTATAATGCAAAATAATAAAAATCATTCAGAGATATTTTGAGTATGAATTTCTATCATCTATCATTCATCATCTCCTATATTTTATTTACATTATATTTGTATTGCTTTAAAGTAATTACTATAATAAATAATAATATCAATGGTTAGTTTTATTAAATAAAATGACGATGTCTGCAATGAACATATAATATAACTATACGATTTATACCATTTGACATCGTCTCCTCTAGATTTGTTGTTTGATTTACTTAATTGTTTTAACGTTATACACTCAAATATTTTTTTTTATTGAAATATATATATTTATTAATTAAAATAATTAAAAAATACTTTTTTAATAATAATAAAAAAAATAGCCGTGATTTCAGTACCAAATTTCACATCACCTGTTTCGAATTACAGTAAATCTGCGGTCATAGGCTTATTGGAATTCATTTATAAGGAATGTCCATTGTTCATGCATTTATTCAGATTTTTGTCATTCACATTTTTACAGCTTCACTTATATCCACGGATTAAGATTAAAATAAATGAAACGAAAATAAAAATAAATATTTTTCGTTGAAATGAAACCTGTCATCAGTAGATCAAATATGC
>DWLH01000361.1:0-22269 GCA_018249795.1 Heliconius telesiphe telesiphe
TTATTAGTTCAATATACTTATAATTAACTTATTAAAATATTGCATTATTTTAATGGTCGCATGCACATGGCGTACTGATCAGCTCACACTTTGCAGTTTGCATGTTAATTCACAGACGGAGTTGAACTTCAACCCTTACCCTTACCCTTTGAGTATATGTGTTCTGTGAACTTCAAATTCAAAGTTCAAACTGACAGATTGCATTCATTTGATTTATGAAAAAAAAATCTGTCGAAAATAATTTGGCAAACTCATACATAGTGAATATGACACCTAAAACATAATACCTATGTAATTCTTTATAATTAATTATAAGAAACTCAAGTGTGGTTATTATTATAGTTTAGGATATGAGTTTCACCATGAGGAACGTTTATGGAATTTTTAAAATTTATGAAAAGCTTCTTAGTAAACGTCCTTATTTAGTACAAGCTATTCAAACGGGAACATTAATGGGAGCAGGTGATCTAATTTCACAATATTTTATTGAAAATAAACCTTTAAAAAAAGTGGATTATGAACGAACTGTTAAATTTTCTTCTATTGGATTTTTTGTCGGCGTAAGTTTTATTTTATTTTAAATTTGAAGGATTAATTTATTCTTTGTGCTCTTCTGTTGTAAATTTAAGTATATATTATTTACAGGGACCAGCACTACGTGTGTGGTATGGATTATTAAGTAAACATGTTGGAGCACAAGGCAAAGCTGTAGCAATTAAAAAAGTATTTGTAGATCAAGTCATATTTGCTCCAGCATTTTTATTATTTATCTTAATTGCTGTAGGCGCAATGCAGGGGAAATCACAGGAAACTATAAAACAAGAGGTTTCAGCTAATTATTTTGATGTCCTAAAAACTAATTATTATATATGGCCCTGGGTTCAATTAGTTAATTTTTATTATATTCCGCTCCAATACCAAGTATTAATTGTGCAATCAGTAGCATTATTTTGGAACACATATTTGTCTTGGAAAACTAATCATAAAAGGTTATTAGAATAAAAATACAATTTGCATGTCATCCAATGTATTAATTAAAGTATTATCACATACATTTTTAAATATTCAGTTTTTTAAGTTGGTTTACTTGAAATAAATTTCCTTAGAGTAGCATTTTTTAATCTATTATGTATACTTACATAGTAGAGATTGAAAAAAAAAAAATTTTTCCTATTAATTTTTAATTTATAAATATTTACTAAGCCTCATTATTTCATACAGCGAATCCCTATGCTTTCTAGCAAAAAGTAATAAAGTATGCACAACTTTGTGATAAAATATTTATTGATGTATTTTTTTATTTAATTTTTTATTAAATTAATGATTTTACAATTTTTTTTTACATTACACACTGTGCCTAATCAATGTTATTAAAATCTATTCATTATGTTGTTAAAAAAAGAGTTAAAACATTATTATTTTAGTAGGTTAGTTAAAACATTATTATTTTAGTAGGTTGATAAACTAGAGATTTAAAATTAACATATTATTTGAAAAAAAATCCTTTTTTTTTATAAAAAATATTACTTTGGACCAAACAAAAAAATAACATGCATATTCTGAAGTAGCCAATAGTTAAAAGAAAAAAATATTACATTTATAATTTAGAGAAAGCATTTAACCTGCAGTCATGGGAATGGAAAAGTGTTACACTGACTATGAAGTGGGTTGCCCAGAGCTTTTTATTAGATATCAGTTCTTTTCATACTTTATTTATAAATAAGGTAAAATTTATTTGTGTAAAGTTTTTAAGGTATTCAGGTAAAAAGCAGATAGATCTGCTTTTTACCTGAATACCTAAATAACAATAAGTGAATTATGATCTTTTAATCAATTGATAAAAAAAAAGTGTTAAAAAAACTCTTACAGCACTCAACATGCAATGCCTCCAGAATTCGGCAGCAATTGGGGAATGGTGTGTCTTAACAACAGGTTCACTCCTACCCTGTTGTGTGTGGGATACAGCGTGAAGCTGATTTTTTTTGTATTTTATTAAAAAAACTACAAATATTACAAAATTATTCTCTTTATAATTGTAGTGTAAGTGCTTTAAAAGCATTAAGCAAGCAAGCTTTTGTAGAAAAAAATATATTTTTTTCAATATCTGTAAATTATTATATTAGGTAAAATCAATACAGTATATCATCATCATCAGATTCTAAAATTTCTTGTGTTACTGAGCTCAGTACTGAACTGAACTAAAATTAAATAAAATGTGAGAATAGTCAGCTGACTATTCTCACTCAAATGATCTGCAACAATCTCTCCTGATCTGAAAAAGCACAATCCCAAATCCAACCCCTGATCAGATAGCCCTTTGGTTAATGGTACACTATTTATTAAATACCAAAAAAAAACAATTAAAATATATATGTGGAACTATGTGTTAGCAACTTAAACTATAAACGACAACCAAAAAAGCATTATGATGTATACGATGTATGAGAGCACAAAGATGTAAAATATATTTGTGCTCGTATAAGTCGCAGTGCGGCTGTCGCACGACTAATTGTTACCAGCTAGGAATAGAACAACTCAACAGCTCCAGCTACTGAAAGAACGGCAATATTACACATATTACAACTGAACTAAAATTAAATAAAATGTGACAATTAAATGAAACAAAAAAATATTTATACCTTTGGTACACAAAAGGGTGTAAATAACAATAAGTTAACATGGTAACGATTGTGGGTTCGATTCCCATCCGGGTGAATGAATTGTTTTAGGTTTTATCCCTCGCTCTGGCAAAGCGTGGCGTTGAGTTCCACCACTCAACATGTAATGCAACGAAAATTCGGCGGACGTTCTCTCTGCCTGCGCTGCTATAAGCGGGATATAGCGAGAAGCTAAAAAAACCTCGCAAGACAAAACACATTGAGTTCCACTACTCAACACGTAATGTCTTAACAATTTAATTAATAAAAAATATTGAGCTGATAATTTCTATAACTAAGGGACTCTCTGTATTAATATTTTAAAACACCTCTTTCGTTCTTCAATGTTACCAGTAAACAATGGGAGTCAATTTTCGTAAGTTTATTTACATTTTAGTAAGGTTAAATACAAATTACTTATTTGCTTTTTAAGATCCAAATTCAATTTTTAAAAGACAAGTAAGAACAGAATTTATTCTCTAATTCCCCGGGGAGCATGGGCGTAAGAAGAGAAGAACCGGTTGGGCCGTGCCCACCCTAAACCCTAGCTAAAATCCAGCCCCAATCCCCACTCCCCAGAAAATATTTCTAAACACATAGGTGCCATGGCCGAGCCTCCCTGAGGACCCTGACTGTGAGGGCAATGCAGTATTCTCCGTGGGCTTCTAGGTCTTTTAGTTGTGTTGGGCAACAAGCGCACAGCGAGGGCGTTGCAGCAGCACAGGAGTTACAGTTGTACCACACATCTTGGCATATTCTATATAAAATTGAGATTAGAAATGAAGACATAGATCTTCGTGCAGTTTACTTCTAAATATTAATTAAGAAGTACCATGTTTTTTTTAAAAAACAAAACTACATCCACAGGAACATAATTGCCTTTTTTTAATTAAAAGTAAATTTTATCAGAAGTATGATGCTGCGGCAATATCACGTGTTAGGTGCTTCATTTATTTTGGACGACAGAATGAGAAAATATAAAAACATGCTGAAAGGAGACTGGCCATTCATCAGCTCAACAACATTTTGTTTTGTATTTTTGTGGCGAGAGTGGAGCACAGAACACATATACCCAAATGGAGTGGAAGCGAGCCCCGAATATTGCACTGATGTACAAAAATCACATTAATTTACTGGTCCAGCATTGCTGGAACTTTCAAATATTAAGCTGAAAAATTGATTTTAGCTTTGATCTTAGCCAAAAAGCCGCCAAGCAATATTGCAATTCTCCTAAAATTGTAATTTTTGACCAAAAAATATGGGTTTTTTAAATTCAGCATGTAAAGCTGAAATTTTGCTGTGAGATATAAGCTTAGACATTATAATGCACGTTTATTGAAGTGGCATCAATGAACTTTTTGTTTATTTTAAAAAAAAAAATCGCTAAAAATATATTTATACGGATAATGACAATTAGTGTAGAATAATAATAATCATCCATAGGAAAATGATGATATGGTACTAACAATTATATGTTTATGTAAAGAATTGGTATTAAATACTTACTTAACGCTCACGCTGTATTACTAGTGGGGTAATCAGAGAGAACATAGCGCCAAACGCTACGGTCTCTACATATCTCTTTCAACTTGTCCACTACTGTCATCAACTTTTTCATACAGACTCTTCGAGGCGTCCTCATTTTATGTGACCTCCCCAGTCCCCGTCCCAGAATCTTTGATGCTGTGTTTGCAAAGGTGGACCGAGGTTTCCCCCTACCTTTCTTACCACTCACTTTTCCTTCATAAATCTTTATTGTTATTCCTTCATCACCCATAGCATTATCTACATTCTCACAGTGAAAAGTATGATTGACTTACTCCTCGTGGATCATATATTAAAGGTTAAGTTATGGAGTGCTTAGGATGCTGTACTGGGAACAGACCAAATGTAGTCGTTGCTCGAATAAGGGGCCTGTTTTCATTTTGAGGCAGCCCCACGAGGCTGCTTTCAAAATATTGGATACCAGTGAAACAGGAAATGGAAATGTTGAAGTATGCTCTGCCAATATATTAAAGAATTATATGAGGGAAGCAGCGAAAGAAATATGTGGTAAATGAAAACGAAGTTTTAGTAAAAAGCACGACAAATGATGGGATGATGAAGTGAAAGACACTGTAAAGAAAGCATGTTAGGCCCCAGATATTTTTTCTTAAAGAAAAAGGATACGCTACAAAAGACTCAAATGAAAGTACTCAAAAAGATAAGGCGTGAAAATTCTAAGAAGGAAAGGGATAAAATATTAATGAGCAACTTCTGGGAGAGTACAAAACATTTCTGACGAGATTTAAGTGATTTCCAAGGTTGTTTATTAATTTTCCGCACGTTCTACAGCGGTAAGCAGAATTATTAAGGAGATGTATGTACGTGATGACGCCTCTGCCTTAATTAACAGATACGCTGATGGCAGTTCTCCTAAAATTATTATTTTTAACCAAAAATTGTCTTTTTTAAAACCAGCGTGTAACGCTGAAATTTTGCTGTGAGATATAAGCTTGGACATTATAATACACGTTTATTGAAGTGCCATTTATGAACAACCCCTATATATTTTATAAATGGAATTTTTAAAAATGTATTAATACGGACAATGACAATTAGTGTAGAATAATGATAAGCAACTGAAGGAAAATGATGCTGTGGTACCAACGATGATTCTTTACAATGGAATTGAAATAAAATACTTATTTACCTTCACGCTGTATTACTAGTGGGAAAGTCAGAGAGAACGGAACGCCAAACGCTACGGTCTCTATATACCTCTTTCACCTCGTCCACTATCATCAACTTTTCATACATGCCATCTGTGGCGTCCTCATGCTTTTTACGTGATTTTCCTCCTTCAGTATCTTTGATGCTGTATTTTCGAAGGTCAACCGAGGTCTCCCCCTATCTTTGTTACCGCTCACTTTTTCTTCATTAATCTTTTTTGCTATTCCTTCATCACCAATCCATTCGCACGTTCTATTATACTCTCACCGTGAAAAGTATGATTGACTTATTCCTAGCGGATCAGTATATTTAAGGTTAAGTTGTGGACACACGAGTGCTTAGGATGCTATCCTGGGAACAGAATAATATGTAGTCGATGCTAGAATAAGGAGTCTGTTTCATTTTGAGGAACGACGGAAGTCGTCCAAACTTTATCTACTGTTACCACTCGTCAATCTCTTTATAAGTGCCATGCGGGGGGGATTTTTCGTGACCTTCCTCCTGTATATATCTTTTCTCCAGAGCGAGGGTTTGTGATTTATAAGACCCGATGTTATGGTTAGGTTTATCCGCTCTTTACCCAGACACAGCTGACTTCGAAGCGTGTCCATTCTTGATATCGGAGATTCCCCCAATACCGATGCTTTCTCTTTTTTGAACAATGTGTGCTAAATCTCAGTTACTATCTAGTTTTTATAGGTCTACACACTGCAGAGGAAAATTACGTTTCACTGGTCTTAAGAATTGGATTTACTTTCTTGTTAGACTTAAATATAGTTTTAATGGAAGCTTTTGTCTTAAAATGCCCTTAAAATGTTGCAATTCTGTCTGTTTCAAAAGTTGTTTTACATATGGTAGAAGACAACCGAGAGGTTGTCTTTCTACTGGGGGTCTTCTGATAACGCTGGCATTCTTCACCTATCAAAGCTCGTCTCCTAGGTGTTCAGCGCCGCAGAGTTGGCGGGCTCTTTGAAATAAAGATTTGCCAATGGTAGAAAAATGTGTAGGATGGTGGTAAGATTCAATATTGAAGTTTTGCCTTTTCCTTCTCGCACACAGACTGAGTGATCTCTATAGGCAGACTTTACAACAAGGAAAGCGATTAAAGTATTGTACCGAAGTAGTCTCCCAAAATATCTTACACCCCTGTCAAACATCTAAAAAAAATATCTTGGTTTAGGACCTCCTGCGACCTGCTCACTGCTGTAAAACGTGTGGCAAATTAGTAAACAACCTTAGGAATTACTAAAACTTCGTTAGAAAATTTGCCCGTTTACATTTTATTTCTTTCTTTCTCAGAACTTTCACGCTTCATCTTTATCAGTCATCTTTCGTTTGGTGCCTTTGTAGCTTATCCTTTTTCTTTTTTAAAAATATTTATCTGAGGCATTATGACCCTAACGAGCTTTTTTCTCTACAGTGTCTTTCACTTTAACATCCCACCATTTACCGTGCTATTTACTAAAACCTCGTTTTCATTTACCACATATTTCTGTCGTTGCTTTTCTCATATGATTCTTAAATATAATGGCAGAATATACTTCAACGTTTCCGTTTTCTGTTTCAAAGATCTCCTCTTTGATCGATGGATCTTAAAACTTCCAGCTTCTTATGCCATAATTCGACTCCAAGTTTGGACGTCTCGTACCAACTCGTACAACGACTATATATTGGTCTGTTTCCAGGACAGCATCCTAAGCATTCGTGTGTCCACAACTTAACCTTAACTATACTAATCCGCTAGAAATAAGTCAATCATACTTTTCTCGGTGAGAATATAATAGAACGTGCAAATGGATTGGTGATGAAGATGAAGGAATAGCAAAAAAGATTCATGATGAAAAAGTGAGCGGTAACAAAGATAGGGGGAGACCTCGGTTGACCTTCCGAAAATACAGCATAAAAGATACTGAAGAAGGAAAATTACGTAAAAAGCGTGAGGACGCCCCAGATAGCATGTATGAAAAGTTGATGATAGGGGACGAGGTGAAAGAGATATATAGAGACCGTATTGTTTGGCGTTCCGTTCTCTCCAACTTTCCCACTGATAATACAGCGTGAAGATAAATAAGTAAGTATTTAATTTCAATTCTGTTGTAAAGAATCATTGTTGGTACCACATCATCATTTTCCTTCACTTGTTTATCATTATTCTACACTAATCGTCATTGTCCGTATTAACACATTTTTTTTAAATTCAATTTATAAAATAAATAGGGGTTGTTCATAGATGCCACTTCAATAAACGTGCATTGTGCGTGCTGTGAGATATAAGCATGTCCAAGCTTATATCTCACAGCAAAATTACAGATTTTAAAAAGCTGGTTTTAAAAAAGACATAATTTTTGGTTAAAAATAACAATTTTAGGAGAACTGCCATACTACGTAAATTTTTTGTCATCTGGTTTAAACATAAAAAAATCATAACACGACCCATCCATGAGTAAACCTATTAGAAATATGTCTAAGATTGAGAACTACAGCCTGAAATCAGACCCATTAGTCTACTCTAAAAGCTAATAATCATTGTTTTTAGCTTACTACTCTTCCAGCGTCATTGCCATCTTTTACCATTTTAATGACGTCGCAATCAATGATGTTTATACATAAAACACGTTGGAATTTTATCAAAAACTCATTCAAAGTACATGAAATGTGATGGTTACTGATTTTGTTCAAAATGTCAATATAAGTAATATTAAAGATTGCCGAAACATTTTAAATCTAAAAGTAGTAAATAAAGACATCAATGACGATTGATGTGCTAAAATTAGGAGAATCCAATTTAAGACTTATTTCTAAATTGTTAAAGCATCCGTGGCGGCAGTTGCACCGTCGGAAATTAAAGCTCCGCATGCTAACATTATTATAACCCAAAATAAACAGTACGTTTGATAACGTATTTTCGAGGCAATATTTAGAACAAAAGGTCGCCTACACCTATATTATATGCACGTTTTATTATTAAAAACTTTAAGTATGTACTTATTTCATTAAAAATAGCAAAAAAAAAAAAAAAATTGTTTAATTACGAATATTTTTGAAAAGAAATTAGCTAAGAATACACCAAATCTCCACGTGACGTTTTTCAATTTTTTTAAGGTTTTTTCTTAAAATATATTTTTGTATACACTAAACCATTAAACTTGTCTACTACTACTTGTTTATTATTTAGTTAAGTATTTAATATGATATTCATCTTCTTAAAATAATTTACTATTAATGAGTAAACACAAGAAAATTGAAATTTTTGGAGAACTGCCACTGAGTTTTGATATTGCAGATGGCGAAATTAAGGTACAAGAAGATGAGAATGTCATACGAAGACTAAAATGTGATAAGCGACGGGATAAGATGGCGTTACAGCCACGCTTCTGGTGGCCATGCGACTTGTTCAGGTTTTTGTGAAACTTACCCTGAAAACAGGGGAGATCCCTGACGATTATCAGTCCAGCATTAATAAACGAGGTGCAAGCATTGTGCCTTTGTATAAAGGCAAAGGTTCACAGACACACTGCAAGCTAGAGGGCTATTAACTTCAATAACTTGTTTAGTAAAATTTATACCTACTAAAATATTAACAAGAAGAATGAAGGAAAAATTTGGAGGTGGGAGGCCCGTAAATCGGCAAAAATCGACCTTAGAGGAACATAAAACAGATTATTTTATTTTTAGAAACTTAGTTAAAAAACTTATTTAGAAAATACTTATTTAGAAAACGTATAAAAATTCCACCACCGACCAAGAGGCGCGGGTTCGAGTCCCGCTATGTTCAAATTTTTATACGTTTTCTAAATAAATATTTTTCTTTCCTAAGTGTGGAATAACACTTCTCTGCATTTGGTGGGATCAGCAGGGCGTAATTTATTATGAGCTTTTTAAACCTAATGAAACTATCACGGGAGCTCGCTATCGACTTCAGTAATCAACTGTTTAAGAAGTGGTTGGTTAATTGTTACGTTTCAACAAAGAATCGCATATGGAAACACTTTGCATAGATTTCTCTCAGTGAGATCATGTGGTATCCAAATATCAAGTTTTTTTTTGTACCCATATTTTCATAAAAGACGTAAAACTGTTTTATGATCAACGTCCAGTTATTCAGCAATGTCGTAGCTACTAATATGGCAATCTTGCTCCACTTTCTCAAAGATGGCACTGATTTTATATGTGACAGAGCGTCCAGAGCGAACCTCATCTTTCACACTAAAATTTTCAGACTTGAAACGCTTGAACCTCATTTGTGCTACTCTTATTGACACCGCATTAGGTCCGTAAATCGCACAAATTTTATTCGCGGCGTTCGTCGCATTTTTACCTTTTTTGTAGTAAAACTTTAAAATATACCGAATTTCTTCGTTACATACGTTCATTTTGCTTGCTTGAAAAACAATTCAAAAATGACGGGAACTAGTTTTTTTTATTTATTGCATCTTCAGAATGTCACTTTTAATTAAAACCAGCCAGTTGCGTTCAGTACTGCCTACTGCCTAGCCAAGCCAAGAGGTTTGATTACTAATATTACATTCAAAATACGAAAATACTTTTGCCCTGACCTATTATTTATCCTGTCAATATTGTGGAACAGTATAATAAGCTTTACTTGTTAGGATTTTTTTACAGATACTTTAAATCGTGGTAGTGGCAAACTAAGAATATATAGCGGGATTTTATTATATACACGTATACGCAGACCCAAAAAAAAAAAAATAACTTTTTCGAGGCAAAAATATAAGCTTTAAAATTTCGCGAAACAAGCTTATCTTTATTTTTCGTATCTATCATATGGCTATCACTATTTTTACTTTGACACTGTTTATGTTGTCGGACTAACAGAATATTATAATATACAAATTGTGAAGCAACTGTAATAATAATACCTGCATCTTTAAAAACACACACAACATCTCGCAGTCTCAGAATCTCGAGGGTCTTGGGTTATAGACATATCTCACGGCTCTTTTTTGAAGAATGAATATTGAATTTATATCAGAAAAATAATTACTAATAATAATATAATATTTCATAGTATTTTTACTATGAAAATAGCTATAGTAGTAGACTAGTCGGGCAGTCCGTCATTTGTCTTATTTTTTTAATTGCGAACGCGGCAGAGCTAAGTTTATTCGGTTATATTCTTCCAGATGCGTGTTCTAGTGAAGCTTGTAATTTATAGTTATACCTAAGAAAATAGCTGATTCCGGCACATTGAGAGTTTCTCTTTTAATTACTAAACTAAGATTATTAGTTTTTTAACATTTGGTAAAGCAAATTTATTTAGCATTTAACATTAGATTATTAATATCAAACCAATGACGAATATGCTATAATGCACTATTCATTTCGTCAAAGTTTATTTTGTTCCTGTCCACCTTAAATATTAAAGAGGTATCATCTGCGAAGAGTACAATATCTCATAGCTTCTTTGCATAAAAAGGCAGATCGTTAATATAAAGAGGAAATAAAAGGGGATCAGAATAGATCCTTGTGGAGCACTCATACTTAGAGGAGATCCAGATGATTTTACGTTATTTATACTAACCTTGCGGATTCTTTGGTTAATAATATCCTACTTTATACATTAAAGATCGACGATTTTTATATTTTTCATTGGATAATATGACGTTAGGTTTTCGTTCTGGTTTATATGTATTATAGTCATGTCTTTAGGGACAACCGCAAGGTTAAGATGAATCTATTGACGTAACAATCCTAAATATCTGTCATTAGTTTGATCTCTATAACACTACATGAAAACAAACATACATATGTATGTTTCTATGTCGCCTTTACGTCGCGCTGTCGAGTAACAACATCAATATACTATTACTTATTTTAATTTAAATTATAATGGTATTTATCAATATTAACTCGATATCCAATATTAATAGCTCTCAATATTATTTAATCAATAAAGCTAGGACATGGTCTACCATTTTAAAGTTGGCCAATGTAAAAATATATATTTTTTTGAAAAACAAAATAATCTAATAAATAAATAATTTTATAAAAATAATTGACCTAGATAGTTTTATTATCATTATTCTCGTAGCTAATAACCCCCTCAATCACAAATACTCCGTTGATCCACTATTTACGGGACACCTGTATAAATAAATAATAATTTGTGATAAACGATCATATAAACTAACATTAGTAATCTGTATTTTATGTTTTTCGATTTTTGGACAGTCAATCAGTTAAGTCAAGGTCGAACTTTAGAGGTTAGTTGTTAATTGGATTTACAAGAAGAATAAAAGAAGAGAACATTCTAGGTAATTACATTAATTATTATTTACAAATATCTATTAAGTTATGATTTATAATTCTTTGTTGGAATAATTTAATAAGGATTTTTTTTGTCTAATATATTTCGAAGTATATATTTATCACTGTATCATTTAAATTTATTAGTTCATTTAAGTTAAATGAAAAGAATTTATAGAAATTTATTTCTTAAGATATCATTTCTCCCAATATATGTTGTAATTTCTCTTGTTTCTTTAAAAATAACAGATAGGTCTGTAGAAAAAAAGCCGGTAACGTTTACATTGAAATTATTATATAATCAGTTGCTTATGTAGCACTGGTAGAGATAAAATAAGTGCGTTTTTAATTATTATACATAATAAATTCTTTACTTATAATTATTCTTTACTTCTATACATATAATAAATTCTTTACTTTAACAGTTGTAAAACGCAACATCTCGTTTTGTTTTAGTGTTAAAATTAAAATTATTTCATCATAAATGTTCTTATGAGTTCAGGGATTGATCCATTCCTACATCAATTTTTTACTTGCATCGTAAGACGACAAATATTTTCCATTGTGATTTATTTGGAGTAGTCACAAAAGAAAATATTAAATTCTTATTAAAAAATCCCACTACAAATAATGTGACTGTATATTTATTGTTATTGATGTTTTAGTATCACCATGGAAGGCTTAGAATTAATATCATCTAATAAAATATTTGGTGGACACCAAAAAGTGTATTCACATCAATCTTCAGAATTGCAATGCAAAATGAACTTTTCAATATATTTACCTCCTCAAGCTGAAGGTGGTGATGTGAAGCTACCTGTTATATTTTATCTCTCAGGCCTAACATGTAATGAACAAAATTTCATTACAAAATCTGGATTTCAAAGGTAAATAACTCTACAAATATTATACTTTACAGTATTATAGCTTATACATCACGAAAACATGTAGGCTACAGTTTTGAAATTTACTTGAGGAAATGAATTATAATTGTTTCCAATTTTATCAATAACTTTGAAAGACAATACTGATGTCTTATATTTTTTAAATTCATACTTATGATTATTTTATATTATATTAAAATGAACATATCTCTCTCCAAATTAAAATTTTCCATGTTAAGCTAGTTTTTTAACTGAATCTATAAATTATATTACTAAAAATTTATAATTTTTATGTAACATAGCAATTAATCTAATGAAAGTATGACGCCTTACTGATAATGTACTGTTATCAATCACCTTTTTAGCCTAATTTAAATTGATATTTTTATTTATGAGAAAAACATGTTCGTTTTTGTATTATTCATACAATTTACAGGATTTTTATATTGCCAATTAATCAATTATTTTATATAATATTTGCTATGCTTTAGACATTAATTGAATATTATAAATTTATAGCTTAGAAAGGAATCTATTTATATAGCTGAACTCAAATCTGTCTGTTTGAAAACTAGCTATAATACTCTTAATATCCATTGGAATATGTCAAGCTTTGTCAAAATTTGTATATTAAATCTGCTAAGTTTATTAGAAGATGGCTCTATTAGAATCACAATGAATTTAGTATTGGTAGAGAGAGAGGAGCTTGGACAGTGGAAGTGAGCTTTAATAGCAATTTAAAAGGGCCCCTTTAACCTACACTTGGTTCACATGTCACACACACTGCTCTGTGCTGTTCATCATGTGAATTCATAGAATATTATGTTAGTGTTTTTCTCTACTCATTTTAGATATGCTGCTGAGCACGGTGTTATAGTTGTGGGACCTGATACATCCCCTAGAGGAGTAAAGGTCCCTGGGGATGATGAATCTTGGGATTTTGGAGTGTCTGCTGGTTTTTATCTTGATGCTGCCAATGATCCATGGTCAAAGAACTATAGAATGGGTAGTTACTTAAATAAAGAATTGTATGACCTAATACTTCAAGCTTTCAGCAATGTTGTTGACCAGAACAGAATAGGAATAATGGGTCATAGGTAAATACATACATTTATATAAGTAAATAATATTTTTTATGATTGACTCTTACTCAAGTTATAATTTGAATGTTTTATAGAAAAAAAGACTAATAAAATGTTTTGTTATTTATCTGATTATTTGTATTTTAGTATGGGTGGACATGGGGCTTTAGTGTCTACTTTGAGAAATCCAGGTTTATATAAATCTGTGAGTGCTTTTGCTCCAATATGTAACCCAAGCAAATGTCCATGGGGTGAGAAGGCATTTACAGGATATTTGGGTGAAGATAAGAGTCAATGGTCAGAGTGGGATGCAACAGAGCTTGTTAAGAAATATGATGGTCCTCCACTAACTTTCCTTATTGATCAGGTAAAGTATTTACTTAATTTTCTTTTATTTATATCTTATACCTCAGGTAGGTCTTTATGACATTTATAAAAGTAATTTACAGTAGCATCTTTTCTAAATATCTCACTATCCAGGACATTTTAAAAGCTGTTTAAAGTAATATTTATGAATTTTTATTCAAGTTACTAAGTTGAAGTCATTTGTATATTGCTGAATTATTTATTTAAATGTTATTCTTTAATATATTTGAAAGTATAATTTTATACATTTGTAATTAAAAACAAAGTGTTTTCCTATTTAAATTGTCATGGAATGGACATTTACTTTCTTTTTATTTATTCAACTATAAGGCATGTTCATTTTAAATTTTTGCATCTTTTATGTATAATTCATTGTCTCCAAAGAGTTTGTGTAAAATGCATATTCCTAGCCAATTGCAACAAAATATATATTACTTATTATTTTAGGTTTTACATTTAGTCCTGCATATTACAGGGTAGACAGAGGCAACCTAGTGCCAAGACACACTGTTCCCCCCTTCCTGCCTATTTTTCTAGGCATTGCGTGTTGAGTATCGGAACTCAACGCCGCGCTTATGAAAAATTAAAATTGTTTATGTCTTTCCAGGGAGCTGCAGATAAATTCTATATAGAAAAACAATTGCAACCTGAAAACTTAGTAGAAGCTTGCCGCTCTGTCGGTGTTCCTATCATTTTGAACTTGCGCGAGGGCTACAATCATTCTTACTATTACATCTCTACATATATTGGAGAACATTTTGATTTCCATGCAAAAATATTGAAAGCTTAACAGTAAATGCATTGCAAAATGTCACAAGATGTAAAAAAAAAGTAAATGTACAATGAAAAGTCATAAAAATATGGGAAATCTATTTCGTTTCGTTTATATATTATTTACTGTTACTGTAAAAAATGCATTTATTAGATATTTTTGTACATATTAAATATTATGTTTTATAATCTAAGGGTTTCATTTAAATAAAGATCAAAATTTGCATTTTTAATACAATATAATCTTTCTAAAAATGTTTCTTTATATAGAATCTCTAAAATAATTATAACATTTTTCCATGCCCTTCCACAAAATAAGCATTTTTAACTATTTTGAGATAATAAGTTATCTGGAATCCTTTCTGATGCTGTGGTAATATTGTAGGAACTTATCTCTCTTGCCCCATATGTGCATATGTCCCCAGTGGCACCACATCCTGAAATTTAAATTATTGATTAACAATTTTTTTTAATTTACATATATATTAAAAGTGATTGAATAAGGACTTATTATTTTGGCTTAATTTTTAGTTTTTGATATAATTTGTACTTACATTCCAAATATTGCACCTCCAAGATGCGCCGCATGGTCAAAGAATTTCCAACCAAGAATAACCCCAGCAAGATCCATGCTCATTATTACTTTTATAGCCTACGAATATAAATAATTTTTTTAATTTTTTTTTAATCGTCATGTATTTCCCGCATAGTGGGGCATGCAGATAAATATAACCTAGTGTCAAGATAAACTATTCTTAATTTTTCTGGCAAAAACCAAGCATTACATGTTTAGTGGTGGGACTCAATACCGCACATTGGTTACTAGGGTGGAGAAATGAAGATCACTATCACAAATCTCTCAATATTAATATTTAAATATTATTTTTTTTCAGCTTCACGCTGTATCACACAGCAGGGTAGGCAGAGGGAACTTAGTGTTAAGACGCGCTTTGCCTCGTCACCAGAGCGAAGAAATGGAAATATAAATTTAAATAAATATTTCATCTCCTCGAGTATGGATTGAACCCACAACCAGTCCATTATACAGTCACACTTTGTGGCCCTGCGCCACAATCTGCCGCAATAGTAAATAAATAATAAATGTTAATTTAAAAAATATATAATACAAGCGGGCGCGCGCGGCTTCGCCCGCTTATTTGCACCTTTAGGGGCAAATTCTAAAAAAAACCACGAAACACGTGTGCAATCAAATATTTTTAAGTCTGAATATCAAATTTTATAAAAATCGGTGCCGATTTAAAAAAAAATACAAACTTTCAACACCTATTTCATCCCTTTAGAGTTAAAATTTTTCAAAATCCCTTCTTAGTGGATGTCCAGATTATGAAAATAAACATCTGTCCAAATGTCACGTTTCTACGCACAGCGGTTACGGCTGTACGTGCGTCTTACCTCAGTCAGTCATGTACATGTCCTTTTATATATATAGATTAAGGGCCAGTTTCACCGGTTACGAATAAAGTTAACAGATAGTTATCTAATAATTAATGCAGACAGAGGATAAAAATACAAAATGACTGATTCTTATTACTATTCTATATTTTCGAGAATAATTTTCTCATTGATGAACGATAATTTTAGGTAACAATTTATATGATTTGTTACATTTTTAAATTACAATATTTAATTACTATTTGATATTGCTATTCAAGATCTGTGAAACCAAAAGTTATAGCTTGTCTGGCAGTTAAGGCTTTCCGGGACTTTATCAGCCAGTGGTGAAACTGGCTCTAAATTAGTTTACTTACATTACCAGCTGCAAAAGTGTACATTGGCAGGAATATTATACTCAATCTGGTGTCAGGATACTGCATACATACATAAGATAATACTGACATAATTGCCCCTGACTGAAAAATAGAAAGATGTATTTTATATATATATGAGCAAAGTAAAAAGATTAGTCTAACAAAACAAGAAATTTTTTTTTATAAATGACCAATATTATATATAGAATACAATAGTGTGTAATTTATTATTTAATAAAATAATTAGTCCTTACTGCACCGAGACTGAGGCCAGGTTGATTCAGCATCACTTTGTATAAGAAACTAGCGAAACTACTTATGACTCCTGCACTCAAATACATAGCAACAAACTGTTCCTTTCCCAATGAAGTCACTGCAGCTATTAAAAATCAACACCAAAAAAAATTACAATTTCAGTATGTTTTAGAGAGTAATAGTTATGTATAGCAATAAAAAAACCTTATATTGATATCTGGTTGCCCTTCTAACAATAGGTTGTGAGGAGGACCTCACTTAATTTATACTTAATTATCTTCAATTAAGGATAATTAAGTAAAAATTAGACAAAAACAAAATGTTACATTTTAAAATAAAGCAAAGCAAGGCAAAGCTTGTTTTTATTCTTTTTCAATGTCGACAGTTTACATCCATATATGCAAATTAATCCAAATGTGCAAATCAAAAGTAGAAGAATAAAGAAGTGAAAAATTATTGTAAAAAAAAACATTACCTGGCATGAAGCTATATAAAACATACATGTTGGCAGCTAAATGCAATGTTGAATAGTGACTAAAAGTTGATAGAACCATTGGCAGGCATCTTGCTCCTGTAAATATTACATGCATATAGTATACAACTATGTA
The DNA here is from genome assembly GCA_018249795.1 of Heliconius telesiphe telesiphe. Lineage (NCBI taxonomy): Eukaryota > Metazoa > Arthropoda > Insecta > Lepidoptera > Nymphalidae > Heliconius > Heliconius telesiphe. The sequence continues at coordinate 17,372 of DWLH01000361.1, forward strand.
TTTAAATTAATTATAATTAAACAATTAAGACTATTGTTTTTTAGTGTAGTTTACAATATAAATATATCAACATACTGCCTGAAGGGTTTGAGCAGAAATATTTAACCATAAATGGCTGAAGAGGCCTGACTTTCCAAGCACCGAATACCAATACATTCAGTGCTAAGATAGGATAAAAAACTTTTTCACTTTCTCTAAGAGAATTCCACCATCTTCTTATCGAGCCTGGTTCTGATTGCTGAAAATATAAATTTTAGTCAACATTTGATTAAATTTATGTTTTATAGATAAAAAAGGTGCTTCATGCTTTTTCCTGCATAGCAGATTAGGCAGAGGAAATCTAATGTTAGATAATATTCCCCATTTTCTTTCTCTTTTCTTTCAAACATAGCAGAGAAATGATAATAATTTGAATACAATCAAGAGCGAGGATTGAAATTCTATATATTATGTTTACAGTTAGAAACTGCCTCTGTCTGATGTTTTTTTAAATAATAATAAAAGATGTAATGTACTAACAAATGGTGAAGTTATCCTCTTCTGGTGTGAATTTAACCAAGTGCCAGGTCTTTTAAGAAATGAAGTGGCATGAGAACGTAAATTTTCATATTCCCAAATCACACAACCAGCCAGGCTTAATGATGACACCTAAAATAAAATGAGTATTTTACTTTAATCAAATTGAGCAATTTAAACTTAAACTTTAATATTACATCATGTATTTTCCATTGTGTATATACATATGTTATAGTAAAATATGAATATAAAAAAAAATCTAATGTATTTACCCCAACTGTGAACAGTAAAGGTTTTACTAAATTTCGTGCATGTAAAGGTCCTGAGTCCACATGAATTTCTAAGGGATTAGGAGGCTCTGGATTGGGTCGTCGTCCACCGCGGCGTGTATTATGAATTGCATTACGTACTTGAACTCGAACACACTTTAAATTTGTCAATTTTGGCTGGAAGAGTGATGAGTTGCTGAAAATTGCTTAAAATTAGAAATATATTATACAATCATAATATATTATAATTTAAATATACATAATATTGTGGCCGATATAAATAGATAAGCTGCAACTAATACTTCTAAACTTTTAAAGAAAAAATTATATATATAAATATTATAATATTTTTTTTATAAACATACAATTAATATATATTTTAATTTACATTTAATATAATTACCAAATGGTTAATTCCGCTGCGGACCTAACATTTCTACAAAACATATTATTATTGTGTTGGACAATATTTTTTTATATTACATATACATTATTTAGTATTGTTGCAACAATTTTGATAACCTATTTGGATTTATTTTTTGTTCAATCTGACATTTGCAATTTGACAGCTGTGTAGTCTCATATGACATAATGTTTTGGCATAAGCAACAAAAGTTGCTACCTTTGGCTACATTTGTCATGTGTGTTTAAGAATGAAACATATTTTAAAATTTAAACTTCTTCATATATAATTTAAATTCTGAATATTCTTTGTTTAAAAAAGCAAGCATTTTAAAGTTTTTTTTATAAATATAGCTCAATAATAGCAAAATTAACTATTGAGCTAAGTTATCCTAAAGGCATAAAAGTCTTTGTACTATTATAAGATTAGAATGCCACATGAATGCCAAAGGAGGAATCGAACTCACGCCAGCGTCCGTACGTACGATTGTAGTGTGTATTGTGTATATGTTGTCATATAAAGAAAAAATATATATAATCCACACTGATTTCGGTGATAACGACTCTTTTTTCAAGTCTCTCTTTAGTTTGCTGTTGCGTTGGTATTATAATGGGAACTATCATTTATGTGCTTCGCGAAGCCGAATTTCGTCTTGAAAATTCGCTAATCCGACATCATTATATCTATGCTGTCATAATAAAATATCTTAAATATCGTTCAATTATACAAACATGATGTATTATACCAGGGGTTCCCAACCTTTTCTTGATCAAGGACCACTTTTATATCATTCTTGGTAGCAGGGACCACTATACATGTAGGTATAATAAAAAATAACTGTTATAATTAAACAGAAACTTCGCCTCACCATCCCTAGTCATAAAATTAAAATCGTTCACGGACCATATTTAGGCATCTGCGGACCACTGGTTGGGAACCACTGTATTATACGCATCCCGTATCAATAAAATACATTTTCCAATGATAAAATATATTGTGGCCGTCATGGCGCAGGGGCGCAAAGGCGTGACTGTAACCTACCCTTATATATACGGGATATAGCATGTAAAAAATATATTTTTCAGTGTCATCTAAATTTTTAGGCACAGCTGTAATCTATAAGTTCCACGCTGAAGTAACACTATGATGTATTTGACTTAACAAGGGCCGACCTCATTGCAAAGACTTATGATTGTCGACTCGTAATTTACGAGCAGAATCGTAATTCAAGATAGAATGATATTTCCATATGTAAAATTTTCTTTGACGATTTTGAACGAATTTTGAAAAATCGACTTACATTTTCATAAATGAATAGGTAAATATTTTTACTTTCTAAAACAGACACGCATCAAATTATAGTAACTACGTATATATTTTAACTAGAGGGCGCGCGCGGCTTCGCCCGCTCATTTGCACCCTTAGGGGCGAATTCTCAAAAAACTACGAAATAAGTGTTCAATAAAATATTTTTAACAGTCTGAATTAATTTATTTATAAAAATCGGTGGCGATTTAAAGATTTCTCCATATAAACTTTCAACCCCCTATTTGCACCTTTAGGGGGTGAATTCTAAAAAACCATTATAAAAATTGGTGCCAATTTAAAAAAAAAATCCATACAAACTCTATTTCATATCTCAACCCCTATTTCATATCTTTGTGTTAATTTTTTTTAAAATCCCTTCTTAGTGGATGTCCAGATTATGAAAATAAACATCTGTCCAAGTTTCACGTTTCTACGCACAGCGGTTACGGCTGTGCGTGCGTCTTACCTCAGTCAGTCAGGTACACGTCCTTTTATATACATAGATTATGAATCGTCATGCAACTAGGTGTTTCGTAATTTAATTTTCATTTTTCATTGACATTTGCATTTGCAATGAATAATAAAAAAACTATAAATATGAATTTTAACGCCATGAATATTATTTCTTTTTACATGCAGATAGGAGAGTAGAGAAAGGAACCTTGGGAAACTAGTGTTACACTACTAACTAAGACCTGGGGAACTCGTCTTATACTCGTTCCCAGTAAGATATTTTCGGTCGACACGTTTCTCCGAATTCTGAAGACACTGCGTATTGAGTATCGAAACTCAACATCGTACAGTTCAGTTCAACCAGAGCGAGGAAATGAAAAATATTAAATATTTCATTTCCTCGAGTGGGAATCGAACTAACAACCTGTAACGTTTACAGTCGCAAGCAATGTGGGCCAGCGACATGACTGACCTCAACGGCGTACTGATTAGCAAATTTTCTACTAAGTAATAAATTATTTGTTTTATTGGGGTTATAAACTTATACCGACCCATGAGTACCAGTAACTAGTAATGGTTTATTGAATAAAACTACAGAATGATATACAGAGTGTTTTTGTCATCACAACTTTAAAAGAAAAAACAGTTTTAACTGCTCTATAAAAACCTAATACAATTAAAACAAAAGAGATTTTTCCAAAAATGAAAAAAAAAAAATTTTTTCAAACAAAATATTTAATGAAATTATCGATATGTATAATAAAACGCCATTTGTCAAGAATGACGAATACAGACACAAACCTATCAAAGTATCGCTTTGACGCGCAACTCCGCACGCGCCTAATTTACGAAATCGAGTCGTAAGTAATGGCGCCGATGTTGAATTGCGTAAAATAGAACGACACATATCCCTTTCTCGTTCTGGTATGTTTTTTCAGAATGAAAAGCGACAGATCGGCAACGCTTACTAGTATTTTTGCAGTAGTACGTGTTTCCGTTATTGGTATCTACACGTAACTGCGTCACACGAAATACAGTATGAATAAACATCGTGAAATGAAAAAAAAAATCTAAACTCTTAACGTATTTTATATGTCATACTGATATAGATATGTCTAAAGGATAAACGTGATCGTATGCCACTTTAATTTAATTTCTTTAAAGAATCTGTTTTGCTACAGTACGTTTTGTTTAGTTCTTTACTTTAACTCCTCTAGAGAGACTTAACGTGACTTCGTGTAGCCTATAACCAGCAGGCAATCAAGAGGCTTCTAACGACACCTCATTTGTCTTTTTATGATAACTAATTTAGAAGTTATGAGGGAACAGATGAACATCCATATCCACATACATACATATCAAAATCCTAACCCTCCTTTTTGCTTCGCCGTCGGGTATAAATTATGAACCTACACTACATCATCATCATCGTCATTTCCCCTGATGATTTCTTTCTAAGCTAACCGAAATCTAGAAGGAGGATAGCAGAAACATATTTTACATATTGGTACGTAAATGAGCAAATAAATAAATATTAAATAAAAATTCACACGTAAAAAAATATTTTTGTGATTGATTATAATACATCTAAAATAAATTTTGTTAATATTATAATCAGACTCTGTCGTGAAGTGGACGCGGTTGGGAAGCGCTGTGGGTTAAAATAAAAAAAAAGAAACCTTCGTCCAGTCTGCCCGTAACTTCGCTCCAGCAAGTTTTCTAAAAAGAAAAACTTTCTAAAAAAGGAGGAAATATATACGAAATGCTTGCGTTGTTTTTAAGTGACGATATGATCTTATTTCTCACTAGCAGCTCGCCCACGGCTTCGCCCGCTTAAAATACATAATTATTGATTTAATAAGCAGAATTGATTGACAACTATAATGACTTCTAATATGATTTTTTTACGACATTATCGTCAAAGAATTTTTGATTGTTTTAAATAAAAA
>DWLH01000362.1:0-22252 GCA_018249795.1 Heliconius telesiphe telesiphe
AGTGGTCAGAGCGCCTGGTCGGTTTCCAGGAGGCGCGGGTTCGAGTCCCGCTGCGTTCAAATTTTTATACGTTTTCTAAATAAGTATTTTTCTTTCCTAAGTGTGGAATAACACTTTAAAAATGTTTGAAATCTAAAATATTCATATTTTATACCGTATATACGGTGTAGACAGCGAAAACCTAGTGTCAGTATATTTCTTTTCTCCACCTTCCGCCCAATTTTAAGATATTACGTACTGAGTTGCTAAAATCAATTCTACTCTGTATTTTGCCATAGGGGAAAATAAATGTAAATATCTTTATATAATAATTTCATTCGCCCAAATGGGGATCGAACCCACAACCACCACGTTAACAGTCACCAGCCACTACCCCACGTGGCGTCGGCCTGGTTAGAATTAAATAGACTTAAATCAAATCAAATCACGTTTTGAAAATATTCCATTTATCAAGATCATTATCTGTTCCTAATGCTTCTTCCTGACAAGACAAAGGAAGCCCTTTGATTACTTCGTAGCTATGTCGATTGCTCGCAAATTGGCGTAAATATTTTTATTATAATAACACAATGTTTATAAATGCGGCCAGTCGTGACACAGGGGCACAAGCGTGTGAATGCAACAAGTTTTGGGTTCGATTTCCGAAGGATGGAGAAGGGAGAAGGTCGAGGCAAAGTGCGGCGTTGAGTTTTGTCACTCAAAACTCAAAGCGGAGAGTCCTAACATTTGACTCCTTCTGCCTAAGTATTCCCTTCCTATGAATCCTTCAGAATATGCAAAGTGCCACTTGTAGGAAATATTTTTTATTATCTTTCGGCACTAAGTTAACTTTTTAACCTTTTTTCATATAACACTAGAGAAGAAGGATTTTTTTTGTAGAAAATATATAACATAAAAATTGGTTTCAAATTCTAAAGTTATTATTATTACAATTCTAAAGTTTTCCAAAACAAAAAAAAGGGATTTTGAATCAAATTTACTCGAAATCGTTACGAGTATCAGGAAATTAATGAATATTCATAGTTTTATGCTATTCTGTCTTAAAATATTTTAAAACCGCGAAACTTCGCTTATACTTCAACGCCAGCTGATTTAATCTCCGCGATTGATGCGAGTTTCCTACCCTTGAGATGAAATGCAAATTACTCATAAATTTTCCCCTTCACATACATTAGTATCAACTTTCGTAACATCAATTTTGAGATACCTAAAAAAAAGAGTCTTTCATTATTTTTTTTGATTTAAAATATAAAAAAAAAAAATAAAAATCAGCTTCACACTGCACCGCACACAGCAGGGTAGGCAGAGGCAACCTCGTGTTAAGATACTCCGTTCCTCACTTTACGCCGAATTCTGGAGGCATTGTGTGCTGAGTGGCGGAACTCAACGCCGCGCTTTGCCTCGACACGAGTGCGAAGAAATGTTACTCAAGGAAGTGAAATATTTATTTACATTTATATTTTTATAATGTGGGGATCGAACCCACAACCAGTCGATTTTACAGACACACTTTATGCCTCTGCGCCACGACCGGCCCCAATTTAAAATATTTATTTATTTGATTTAAAATATGATTTGTCATAATTCAAAATGCATAAATAGATACATATATTTCAAAATCATTATAAACTGAAATAAAAGCCGGGCAAGTGCGAGTCGGGACACTCACGGAGGATTCCGTATTAATTTCAGGTTGACCTACATTCAAACACAATTGTGCAGCAGGCGTACTCAATTTGTATGAAATTAACTACAATTATTATAAGTTTATAATGTTTTTTTTTTCTTTTCTCATTCTATCCTTTATTCGTATTGTAAGTTCTTATTTTGTGCCAAATTTCATATTTGTAGGTCCACGGGAAGTATCCTATAGGTTTTGATTACGCGGCGGATTTCATATCAAATGCATAAATGCTTATATTTTTTGTCGCGTTAACTAAGAAACTAGATTTTGTCTGTGCTCTAAGGAACCATAAGCCTTAATATTTACTATTACTTTTACCTAAACATCTCAACGCAATGTTGAAATAAAGAAGACGGACAGTCTGTCTGTTAATTTTTTTCTGTTTGAAGTGCGGAACTCCAAAAATAAATATTTATTTGCCAAATCTTTTTTTCAACTCTAAAATAAAACAATAGTATTTTTAGTCTTTTAAATTTTAGTCTTTTAAAAGATTTGAGTATCTAGCATTTGCGTATCTTAATTGAATGTTGATACATTACAATTTTCGTCAAAAAAGTGACGGAATCCTTTTGAATAGGCTAATGCCACTTGAAGTCGTGCACGGATGAATTCATGAAATTCTAAGGAGTTTTTCCTTTATAAAGTATTAAGACCGATGATCTTTGCTACATTATACCTACATCTAAATATATATTGGCAATGTTCGTCTATACACCGACAGCTGTTCTATAAATAGGATTGATAGTCGATTCAAGTTGGGACATAAACTTAGCTTCAATATCAGTTTTTTTTTTTTTTTTTATGGAAAAGACAAGGCAAACGAGCGTTCGGGTCACCAGATGGTAAGTGATTACCGCCGCCCACGACCTCGTGCAACACCAGAGGAGTTACAGGTGCGTTGCCTGCCTGTAAGGTGGGTTGGGCGCCGGAGCCCGGTATTACCTGATGCGAAACGCAGTGGCATAAAGCCACTACTTCACGCCGGTTTTAAATGCCGGGGGTGGTAATGACCGTGAAGTGTACCAAAAGTTTATTGGTACACTTCACGAGGTGGAAATAATATGTAAAAATATACTGATCAAAAGGTGTAACGCGATCGACGGATCAACGGTCGAGTCTGCCCTTGCGTGTTGCAATTGCTGACAACATGACTTTTCCACACGTACTTTAGTCGCCTCTTACGATGCCACCAGTACCAGGGTGATTCTATTCTAACCCGGGAACATTATCCTATGACAAATAAAACTATTATTTTCTCGATGTATATTAAAATTTCAAATACTCCAACAACTATCAGTTTTTTGAATTATATCATGATCTCTTTTCACCGACTCGACACCGATTCATCTATTACGAAATACTTGCAAATTTATACAAACCGATATAATAATAATAAATTTAAAATTGGTAATTTTCATCAAATAACCGTATTTAACGGTACGAAAGTATTAAAAGCGATTATTTTCTAAACGGAGTTCAACTGCCACCAGAGTTATTTAAAAGCATGAGACCGTTGTACAATATTCAAAAACTTTAATTTCGAGGGTTGATTACCTTACTTTATGCACTGGGATTTTCCAATTTTATACAAAGTTTTGAAGCTTTCGATTTACAATTTGGTTTATATTATGTATAATATAAATGCATAGTAGATGAAATATTAAGGATTTTAATTTTACATTGCTCAAATTAAAGTATTATGTGACATATTTCATATAAGCTTTTTTAAAACCTTATTTGAAATGTTAGTTATTTCATGTTAAAACGCTTAAGTTTCATGTTGACTGCCGAATTCTCGAATCATAGCGTGTTCAGTGGCGGAATTCAATGCCACGATTTTCCTTGTTACCAGACCGAGGAAATAAAAATATTAAATATTTTCCCGAGGAACATGCACATGTAATACTCTACTACGGCCTTAAGTAATACTCTACTTTCTAAATTAGCTTACCAAACACAGCTTTAAGATCACGAGGACAGCACACTACTTCCAAGACGACGCGAAAGAAGTATACACGAACGACACCAGAGAAAATTAAAAAAATAAACAATGGAAGGCTTAAAATATACTTACAATACACTTTATAATAAATTACCGTACCTTAAACAAAACGCAACTATCCGTAGAGCGTGAATCCAGTCGTTGTAATCGCTCTGCGCGGTCGGCCACAGGTAAAACCATAGTTCCAGCGCATGGTACGGCAGGAAGCAAACGAAAAACACTGAAATAAAATTAATTTTATTAATAGATGAAATATTTACTTAAATGTATATTTCCATTTCTTCGCTCTGGTGTCGCGGCGTTGAGTTTTGCCACTCAACACGCAATGCCTCCAGAATTCAGCAGAAAGTGGGGAAACCTCGACACCAGAGCGAAGAAATGGAAATATAAATTTAAGTAAATATTTCATCTCCTCGAGTGGGGATCGAACCCACAACCAGTCGATTTTACAGTCACACTTCGTGCCGCTGCCCGACTGGCCTCATTAACTAATGACATACTAATTTCAATTTATATAGATAATATAAAAAGAAAAATCCAAATATCATTATTTACAATATTTTAGCATTTGATAATAACGTTAAAGAAGAACAACAATAGCAGTTATTCCAGCGCTTCAAGAGTCATCTCATATAATGTTACAGGATCGAACAATGAGCTGTAATTGGCTATTCCACTGATACTAACAAAAGGAAAGTAGCCCAAAAATAATTCTGCGTGAAAGCTTTTTTTTGGTTGCTTCTTCCATTATCCTCACTTCGGTATTATAAAAATCAAATAGAAATATATTGGCTCATAGGGCCCATATTTTTATAACTAAATAAATTGGACTGTTTATTAATTATTTTAAGCAAAAATGTTTATAAGTAGTATTAGTAGTAGTAGTTTAGTAATAGCCAGTCATGGTGCAAGGGCCCAATATTGCAGCTGTAAACACGACAGGTTGTGGGTTCGATTCCCACTTGACGAAATAATATATTTAATATATTCATATCTTCACTCTGGTAACAGGACAAAGCGAGGCATTGAGTTCCGCCACTTTAAAAACAACAGAAAAATGCTCAAATATCATCAGGGACATGGAAATGAGCATGGATGGATAGGAGCATGATGAATATCAGAAAAAGAAAAGACAGAATAAGAAATACAACTATAAGAAAAAAAATTCAAGTAACAGACGTTCTTACAAAAATAGATTGATTAAAGTGGGGGTGGACGAGGATATACTAAGAAGTAAACAGGAAAAATGGAGCAAAATAGTAACCACTTAGTATGGAATGGTAAAAGGAACAGAGGAAGACATCACATGAGACGGGAAGATGAAATAAAATTAATTGCAAGTCCCAACTGGGAAATGATGAGATGAGGGATGGATTCTAACAGGCTTTATGAATTGTAATGTATAAAACGCCTTCCTGGATAAGTACAAAAATAAAAAATAAACTTTTTCATTCCTCACCAGTAGTTTGTGAGATTAGCGCATTTAACCAAACAAACAAACTTCTGCTTTATAATATAATTATGATAAAAGTTTAAATATGCCTATGTCACAATACAAATAATATTTTCCACCGCAAAATATTATGAAAAGTGTAGACGTCATCCTTGTTTATTATTCAACCGCTGTATTCATAAATATTAATAATCCTTGTTGTTTTTAAATTTTAGTCATGTATGCTCATAAAACTATTGGTCATCATATCACAATAAGAATATGTAACCGAACACTAGGTTGTGAATTCGATTTTCACTCAGGGAAAAATTACACATATAGGTATATATTTAACCAGTCTAAAAATGGTATAGAATTTTAATATGTTTTTAAATGCTGTATTGTTTGTGTGACAAATTTGAGAATTATGTTCAATTAATCCAAATGTAATCCGAATGAGGTGGGTCACCAGAAACTATGTGCAGTCGATACTTAAGTGACAGAACTGAATACATCTAAATCTACATTGTAACTAAATAAACTTTGTTATTTATGTTTCAAATGTAAACGCAGCTTCCTCAAACTTTACGTAATGTTAACATCTTCTAAAATAGATCAATTCTAACAGGGAAGGTAAATTACAGTTAAATTAATGGTTCTTTACACTAAATTAACAATCTAATTTATACTAAATGGATGAATTATTTTTTATTAATAGCTCTTGCACTAAGGCAATAGCACGGCGTTACGTTCCGCCACTCGACACGCAATATCTCGAAAAATTTGGCAGATAGTGGGGAACGGAGTGTCTTAACACTATGTTCCATGTGCCTACCCTGCTGTGTACGGGATAGCGCGTGAAACTGATTTGATTTACTTTAATTTAATGTAAACAAAAACCTTACACTAACTAATAAACCAGACAGTGATTCTGGATGTTTTTGATATATTTATATACTAGCGGCCCGCCCACGGCTTCGCCCGCTTAAAATACATGATTATTGATTTAATAAACAGAATTGATGACAACTATAATGACTTCTAATATGATTTTTTTATTACTTTAATCTGTAATATTCTAATATGATTTTTTTACGACATTATCGTAATTTCTAAAAGAATTTTTGATTGTTTCGAACTAAAAAATACGACCAATGTTGATATTTGATTTATAAAATATACATAAAGCTAATAATTCATTATATGTATATATTTTTGTGACATTACGTTCTTTTTACCTATGTTATGTTTTTTAAAACTCTATTGAATGTGCTTATGTCAGTTAATAATTTAATGTACTGCTCTACTCAGAAACAGCCACTGTACAGCTGTACAGTTTTTAAATTAGTTACATATATAATTAGCTAAATGTACAATTGGTAAATATGTAGTTATTACAGTGTACACGTAGAAAGGATGTTTTTAGGCATTTTTATATAGATTTATTTCAAACGAACGAACAAACCAAAAAATCTATGTATTTACTTGATATTTCTTAGGAGATCATATCGTTCTTTATCTCTGTGTTGAATTAATTACGACTTAAACTTAACTGTTATGATTTATGAAGGTAATCTCCAGTAACAATTCAATTTTGTTTACTTTATTGTATAAAATATTGTATAGTATTGCTTCAAAAATACATATTTTTATCAACAGTCATATAACCAAGACGTTTCGAATGTCATTCTTTAGCCAGGAATCTTTCCAGCGCGATTGCTATATAACATTCGCAGGCAAACTAATACCATGAGTTCATTTAAATGACGATAACTTTTTTTTTAATGAACTGATTTTGATGAGCCAACCAACTTTAGTAGTTAAGTTGAGTTAAAACAAAGTAATCGGTGAAACTTTTAAGTAAATCGGTTCAGTACTTACAGAGAAAAATGTGGATATACATAGCGACAGACAGACAAACAGACAAGAAATTCAAAAAAAAAATTTTTGCTTTGTATTATTCTTTTTAAGTGTCCACTATCTCTTTGTATTATTCTTTTTAAGTGTTCTCTATCCATTTCAGTCAAAATTACTAAATGTACAGATAAAATATTTTTACTGTCTTATTATATATAGAGATAAAGGATAGAAGGAAGTATATACATTATTACTATTAGTATATCATTATAAAAATAAAGTGGTGGTGAGAAAATGGGTGATAAAATAATAGAAAAAAAAGGTAAATACAGGATCTTAGGGCGCTCTGGTAACAAGACAAAGAGCGGCGTTCAATTTAAACAAAATAATATGGTTATATATATTATGCAAGAAGTAAATCGTAATTTCGAAAAAAAAAACATGTTTAATAGAAAAATATTTAGTTATATTATAGCTTGATAAGTACGCGTCCAGAATTCATCAGTTTTGAGTCCTCTCAAAGGCTGCACTTGGCATCTTTAGCCAGCCTTCGCTTCGCTTACGCAAAGGAAATGACATCTTGGTCTCTTTACCTCGAACTCGACTAGCGATGACAATACCGCTGATCATCCCGCGAGGTCAGAGGTCAATGCCTGAAGTTAAATTCAGCCAAAAAGCAATTAAGGTTTTTTGGACAAGTCGAGTAAGCCACATTTTATCTCTTATTTACGTCTCCGTTCATGTGCACCTGATCTGACACTTACTCAGTCTATGTAGTCCCAAACTCGTGGAAGAGCGCTCTTATCCACCCGATTCCGTAGAAAGGCGACGGTTTCTATCCATCTATCTAAAGGCTTATTGATATCACCTCCCTCGCTCTAGAAAGTCATAGAGACCCGGAGTGAGTCAACATAAATAGCCCGCACTTGGTTAATCTGGATGTTCACCGATTGATCAATGACCGTCAACATGTCTTCCGCCATGGTCCCCCAACCAATGATCTTCTGATTAGACGGGCCTAGCAGTTAGCCTGGACATAGCGAAAGCCTTCGATAGTGTGGCACGGGGCGTTACTTACGAAACTTTAATTCTACGAGCTTCCTGTGAATTTATGCAAGTGGATCGCCAGCTTTCTAACTGAGCGCAGCATCAAGGTCACGACGGTTTTCGATCGGAATACATGTTCGGGATCGCTGGCGTCCGCCAAGGCTGCGTGCTATTCCCTACGTTGTTTCTTCTGTATATCAATGACAATTTAGTACCTTCAATCATTAATTACGACGCAGACGATAGCACAGTAGACGCCGTATACTTCGGCAGTGCAGGTCTTTCTCGAAACAGCGCTGACGAGTGAAAAAATGAACTTTTCTCTTCTATGGAGGCCTCTTTCGGGAATGTTTCCTCATGGGCTAAAAGTAACTTGGTTCAATTCAACTCCTAGAAGACACGATTTAGCGCGTTAACTACTAAAAAAACTCTATTTGCCGTGTCGCCAGTCTTAAAAAACCAGTATACCACCAGTACCAGCATATTAGCCCTTAATGTTTCGAGTGACTGCCAGTATCGCGATCATTTGGAAAACAAGGTTAAGTTGGTATCGAAGTTTCTAACTGCATAGTAGGTCACAAGCTCAAATACCATCCACACCATCTGGATACGTGGCACTCCACTACTGTGCGGTTTCGTAGGAACTTTTTTCCACGAGGCACGCAACTGTGGAATGACCTACCGATCATGGTCGATACGACATGGGTATCTTTGAATAGCGCGTCTATCTCTACATTAGAGGCCGGAAACGCACTTGTAGCTACTCTGATGATACACGGGCGGTGTATCTGTGTAGGCGGCGAGTAGTGCACGCGCACAGCAAGCATAGTTTTTTCCTGCATAAATTCTGATTTCGCGAGAATTCGAAAATAAAAAATATCCTGTATGTTGCTCCACAGTCGGTCCCATATCTTTCAATCTTAGTCCCATAACAATCAATTCAAATAGTCCGGAGATTAGCGGCAATTAATATGAGGTTATCTTACATTGAAGAATTCTAAATTTTGAAATTTCAGTTTTTTTATCATCTTAAAATGTCAGTTTTTTTTCTATCAAAAAAAAAAAAATTGTTTCTATCATCATACAAATAAAAATTTTACAAACAATATCAAACAAAAATACATTGAAAACTCTCAGTAATAGTTTTTCTCATGTAATTTCCATATACAGACACCGATCAGTTACGATTTTATTATAAGGATAGATATAATGAAATGGATGTTGGTACATGTATATTTTAAAAAGCTTTACTGAATCGAAAAAGAGAAAGAAAAAAGAAAGAAAGAGAAGTCTAACGTGAAAAAGTCATCGAAACACTCTTTTGAACAAGCTCTTGAACTTAAAATATATCGACGAACGAAGTATTCAAAGTCGCTGACTCTATTCGTGACTTAATGGACGTTTTGATAAGAAAATAAACGATAAATCACAAACATATCATTTTATAATATTTTAGAATTGTGTTCCAATTCTCAAGGCATTGAGTGGTGAAAATCAACACCGCGCTTTGCCTAATAGCCAAAATGAAGAAATGAATCAGCTTCACACTGTATCCCGCAGACAGCAGGGTAGGCAGAGGGAACCTAGTGTTAAGACACTCCGTTCCCCACTTTCTGCCGAATTCTGGAGGCATTGCGTGTTGAGTGGCAGAATTCAACGCCGCGCTTAACCTCGACACCAGAACGAAGAAATGGAAATATAAATTTAAGTAAATATTTCATCTCCTCGAGTGGGGATCGAACCCGATCGAACCAGTCGGTTTTACAGTCACACTGGCCCCAATTTTTTTGATTTGATTTTTTTTGAAGAAATGAAAATATCAAACGTTTTATTCCCCTGAGTAGGAATCGAACCCACAACCGTCGCGTTTACAGTCGCACGCTTACGCTCACGATAGCCTTAACTTAATTTAATGATAAAGTAATAGTAAATTTTCCAATTGTATAACGTATCGTCTATATTCATTAATTAATTATTTTAAACAATAATAATACCGGTATTACAATAGCGAAATAAAAAGTATGAATACAAAAATATAAGAATCTGGATAACTAGCTGAAGTATAGTATAGTATCAAAAGAAAGGATTATTAACTGACGTGAAAACGGCTCAACTTGTTTACTATGCTACTTCCTAATTTTTCCTATGGGATTTTACCTTGGACTAATGCAGCCAATATTCAACCAATATTTGTCCTGCAGAAACGAGCTGTCCGTGCAATTTATAATAGACCCTAAAGAATACATAAGGCAAAAGTTTATTCAAATTAATATATTCACAGTTGCATCTCAATATATTTTAGATAATATAATGTATGTTAAGACAATGTTTAATGATTTTACCAAAATTAGTGATGTACATAATATTAATACTTTAAATAGGCTTAAACTTAGCGCACCCGTAACTCGATTGCATCGAATCCAGAATTCTTTTTTACAGAAAACTTCAGAGAATTTTCTATATCACGATTTAAAGGTTATGAAAAGATTTTTGTTTGTTAAAGGCTATTATTACCAAATTAATGATTTTATAAATGATCATGATTTTAAATATGATATGATTCCCAAGGATTAAATATATATTTATATAAAATATATTTTAAAAAAAAGTCTTACTGAGCTTCTTGCGCCGGTTGTTCTCAAGTCTGAGGCATTACCTTTAGTGCACTGGTGGTAAATTATTTGACGTTCAAAAAATAAAGCATGTAACATCTTATTTTAAATAAAATTATTTGACTTTGACTTTGACTTTAGTTGAAGTATACATATAAAAATATATATTTTCATATATATTTTCATATAAAAATATATATTTGTTTAGTACGATATAATTTTTATAGTTTCTGCACCTTAGGCATAGTATTTTAGTATTAAATTATTTAATATTTTTATATAATATACATTTCTCTAAAGGCACTCACAAACAGAGAAGGTAAACGAAGTGAATTTACAATCCATGTTCAATACTATGTCAATAATAACTTAATATTTAGGCGAAAGTGTCGTTCGCAGAATTTTGTATAAATATCGTATCATTTATCGTATTTCTTTAGAAAATAAAATATATTTATAAGAGATTGAAAATAATATAATTTTGATGGTTGTAATTTTGATGTTGAGGAAAATATTCAAAAATATGAATGTATAATTATTAACAAAAAAAAACAACTTTCTCAGTTTCAAATGGATCTCATAATAAGAACCTCACCACACTTTCACCAAACTATCCTTGAAGTGTATCTTTTTCAATAAAATAAGAATCATCGAAATCGGTTCGCGAGATATTGAATTATTCATCCATTTGTCACGGTCACATTTAATGCAATTTTAAAACTTATGTAATTTTCTCATAGATACCATTGTCAGAAATGGATGAAACTAAAATGGGATCACACGGGAAGCCCTAGCTTTCGAATAAAAAAGAATTAGCAAAATCGGTACACCCAGTCAAAAGTTCTGGAGTCACAAACATAAAAAAAATACAGTCGATTTGAGAACCTCCTGCTTTTACAGAAGTCGGTTAATAAGCATGTAAACAATTGGTAAAAATATTATATCATACCTATGTTATTACTTTTTTTGTATAGGTAGGGGAGAGGCGGGTAGCTTAGAACAGGGGCACCTTTGAAAATATGTGTTAACAGAGCTATTTTGAAAATAAATTTTAGTACATTTTTTTAAGTAATGGGAACACTAACCTGCACACATGTCACTTGTCACCGTTGATATGAGTGCCAGCCGTTGAGTTACGAGGAGTATTTGATTTTGAGTTAAAATTTTATACCTTTTTAAGTAAACGCGTAAGGATCTCAGGGATCCAATTCCAGATATGTGGTTTTATTTATTTCTCTTTTAGTTAGAATGTTTCATATATCATGCAATAAACTGGAGATTCATACAATTTTTTAACTTTTACTTTAAAAAAAAACCTTTGTAATTTTTGAAATACCACTGAGGTAGTTTTGACCAAAATAAAGGGGGCAGTTTTGAATATTGATCAAAAGACACGGAAAAATAAAGACGGAAGAATTCCGAACTTAGTAGTTTGAAGACACAAAAACGTACAAAAAAGATACCGCGAAAGAAAAACAAAACTGTACTGAACTTTTCATCACAAGAAACTGACTCAGAAATGTATTTGAAATGAGAAGAGGAAGTGACAATTTACTGTGAAGAGAATGAAAATACTGATACCGGTGCGTATGAAGACTACGAAATGAAATTGGACTACAACGTAAAAAATATTGCAAACTTTATTTTAGCGAATGTTTTATATGTGAATAGAAAAAGGTCATTGTTATTTGTAGGAAAAGTTGTAGAAAAAGATAGTCATGGTTTAACTGTTACATTTCTGAAACGGAAAGGTAGCTTGTATAAAGGTAGCTTGTATATTTTCTTTCCTGAGAAAGAGGACAAGTGCTACGTTAGTTTTTCAGAAGTCTTACGTAGACTACCCCTAATTTCAGTTGCTGGTACGTCACGTACTAATCCATGTTTTTCTTTAAATTTAATTTCTCTAAGTTCAAATTAGGGTAATAATTATTAAAATAATATTTTGTTATATTTTCATAATGTTAGGTTTATTCTATAATATGATTGATCCCATAATGTTAATTACTTCTACGAAGCCAAAGTTACTTTTTTGTTTCTATGTTTTTTAAAGTTTATTAATACTGAGACTAATGTTCTTTAATACTAGTACTACTACAATCGCAATATTAAACTAGGTATTTTATATTTTTTAAGTCTTAACTTGGTACTGATATTTGATCTCCATCGTTTCTAATGTTAAGTCTATTAATAAAATTACTTAAAAGTTTAATAAGCCTTTTAATTTAATTGAATTTAATGATAGTTCAAAACTGCCCCTTATATGTTCAAAGCTACCCCGGAAGGGGGGCAGCTTTGAACATTTGACTACTGCTAATAAAATTAATATTGCACCTTTAACTTATATATTCTTCTACATATGATGCTATGATTTTGTGGCACAATAGTTGAACTAAGCATTGTGAAATAGTAAAGAAGTTAAGAACTGTTGAATTTTTAGATATGACAAAGTTTAAAAATCGTTCGAATCTGCCCCCCTCTCCCCTATATATCTAAATGCTTAACATAAACTTTTTGATTTGTTATTTAGATCATGTAGGTAGCATGTATCCAGCTAAACTATAAGAAATAGTAAAATGATAAACATCTGGAATATCTGATGTGGAACTAATATAGACGCGCTAAAGTTATTGAAATGAAGAAATGGCTTATTGGCAAAAGTTGCTCGCTATGGTAGAAAATTGCAAATAAAAATGATTGAAAATCGAGTCCTTCGTGGTGCAGTGGGACAGCATCAAGCAGTAAACGAACGTAGGTTGTAAGTTAGAGTACCTATTGGGGGGAATGATAATGTTTAAATTGTTTTACTTTTAATGCTTATATTAAGCAATGTCTGGAAATTTTTGCTCTAAGCTTTAATAACTAAATGGAAGAGAGTAAATGGAAGTAAAAATAAATTGAAGAAATCAGCTTCAAGCTGTATATAAGCCCGCACACAGCAGGGTAGGCAGATCAAATATAGATAGCTACGTCGTTCCCCACTTTCCGCCGAATTTTTCGAGGCATTGCGTGTTGAGTGGCGGATCTCAACGCCGGGCTTTTGCTCTGGTGCCAGAGCAAAGAAAAGAAATATCAAAAAATAATAATTCCTTCCTTGAGTGTTGATCGAACCCACAACCCTCGCGGTTCAGTCACACTCTTGTACCACTGGGCCACGAAAAAAAAACACTTACCAATAACAAAAATAAGCACCATACAAGCAACCGACTTTCTGGCCCTCGCTTGTGCCTCCCCTTGTCCACCGTGTAACGCTCCGGGCATCTCTCTTGTACTCGCTAGTAACCTCTGAGCCATGAGGGAGTAAAAGAAGGCGATCACCAGAAGTGGTAGTGCGTAGTACACAATCGCCTTTATAAGGGTCATCCATCTAAAACACAATTTCTTATAAATCAAATATTTAAATAATACTAATAATATTTTTATTATTTATATATATATATATAATAGTATTTAAATTTTCTCAGTCTGGTAACGAGGCAAAGTACGGTGTGGAGTTTCGCTACTCAAAACGCAATGTCTCCAGAATTCGGCGGAAAGTGGGAAATGGATGGATGGGAGTGTCTTAAAGGGAACGGAAATGTACCTTAATTCTAAGTTACTTCTGCCTACTCTGGTATGTGAAAAAAAAAACGGTACACTTAACTTTACTTCCTACGATTTAACAACAATTTATTTACTTAATTCGGGCATTAACTTTAACTCGAATTAAATTAAATCAGCTCCATGCTGTATCCCGCACACATCAAGGTAGGCAGAGGAAACCTAGTGTTAAGACACACCGTTCCCCACTTTCTGCCGAGTTCTGGAGGCATCGCGTGTTGAGTGGCGGAACTCAACGCCGCGCTTTGCCTCGACACCAAAGCGAACAAATGAAAATATAAATCTAATTTACTATCGAAATCCCTCTAATTTTGTTGGTTTTACTTGTTTTCTATACAACGATGCATTTTATACAAGTATAACATAGCAGCCAGCAATACGTCGTTGTAGTTAAAAACATTATTTTCTAACTTGCTTAAGTTATTTAAAAGTGCAGTTCTCTATATTACTTTGTATCAAGTCTGTAATCAACTCAAATGTTGGCATCATAATATGACACATGAGTACACTCTAGAAAAATGTATAATTTTATTAGGAATACTTATATTTATAACTATTTGTTCTATTCAAATTTACGGTAAAGCAAAAATCATTGTATAATTATTGCTATACATACTTTAACAGGCACTTGTCATAATTTTACACTTTCCGCCGAATTTTGCTGAGGGACGGAACTCAACGCCGCGCTGTGCCTCGACACCAGAGCGGAGGAATGGAAATATAAAATTAAATAAATTCACCTTAAATAATTTCACCTGCGCATTCTGCAAAACATTTTTTTTTAACTATCTTTATTGGTAGTAAATATAATAAATATAGATATTATTTCAATAAACCATTAAGTATGAAAGTGTAGTATATCAAGAGTTCTATTAACATACAAAGTAAAAATATACATTTATATGTCGCTCTATATTTCTTTCCAATTTGAGAGCTTTAGTTAATAACATATACATAATAGAAAAAATAACATAACATATACATAAAACAAATACATAATAAAAATATTTGGTTAACGTATGCCATGGCTCGAGCCAGTGCAGCGGCAGATCGCGCTGCGCCGAGAGAAGCTCCGTCAGGTCCTGGTGGCAGAATGGCGGCAAAGGCTTCTGCGCCCTACCGCCGGCCTCGCTTGCGGCTCGCGAGAAGGTACGGCTCCCTGTCGTTTAGGATGACGCAGGTGCTGTCGGGGCACGGCTGCTTCGGCAAGTACCTGTGCCGCATAGACAGAGAGCCGGACGCTCGGTGCCACCACTGCGTCCATTGCGGGGAGGACACGGCGCAACACACGCTAGCCGAGTGTGTAGCTTGGGAGGAGCAGTGCTGTGTCCTCACAGATGATGTAGGGGGCGATCTGTCGATGCCTGCCGTAGTGCGGAGGATGGTTGGTAGCGTAGAGTCTTGGGCGTCCTTCTGCGAGGAGGTGATGTCCAAGAAGGAAACTGCGGAAAGGGAGGGGGAGATCTTGGTTCCCTTTTCCGGCCGCAGAAGGCGCACAGGGCGCAGGAGAAGGGTGGACCACGCCCTTTTCCGGCCCCCATGAATGGTCTAGGGGCGAAGGACTTGGAGACGTCCTCGCCCCCTATTCGATAGACCCGTGTCGTAGGTACGCGCGGGTGTCAACGCGCGCCTCTGAGACGATGCACGAGTTAGCTCACCACCTCGCTAACCCGCGCAGGAGACGAGGCCTGGACAGACTCGGCCAGCACTAGTGAGGGGCTGCGGATGAATGTGGACTCCTGCGGCCCCGCGCTCACGTGCGAGGAGACACCGGGATGGTTTTAGCCGGTAAGAGTCCGGCACGCCCCTCCTTCTTTCCCCAGGCGGATGCAGTCCATGAGGATTTCCCCCCGTAAAAAAAAAAATGCCATGGCTCGAGAACTGAACTAAACTATATTTATAATTTACATTTTACTAAGTATTTATGTTAAAAATAACCATAAAACTTCTAACCTTAACATTAGGTAGTAAAATTTCCATTTAAAAAAATAAATAAATCAGCTTCACACGGTATCCCCCACACAGCAGGGTAGGCAGAGGAAACTAGTGTTAAGATACTCCGTTCCCCACTTTCACATTTATTTTAAATGGAAGATATGGAAATATAAAATTAAACAAATATTTCATTTCCTCCTCAAACAAAAACTTCGCCTCACTATTCTCAGTCATAAAATTTAAATCGTTCGCGGACCATATTTAGTTTTCTGGTGGTCCGCGGACCACTGGTTGGGAACCAGTGCTCTAAAGTTATGGGATGGTCGAGCTCCACTAAATACATATATATATATATTTAAAATTGTATAGGTATTGATTAAATAGTTTGGATATTGGGTATCGTTACCTAACCAAAAGAAAGAAACAAATAAAAAAGTGTTTTTATATAACATATAACAACAGGTTGTGGGTTCAATTCCCACTCCAGGAAATGAAATATTGAATGTTTCCATTTTCCTCGCTCTAGTGTCGAGGCAAAGCGCGGCGGTCAACGGAGTGAAATGGAGTGTCTTAAAAATAGGTTCCCTCTGCCACCCTGCTGTGTGTGTTTAGCGTGACGCTAAAAAAAATCAAGAATTTAAAGTTGCCAATTTTTATGTATGAATAAAATTAATAAAGGTCCGGTGATACTATGCATATTAAAAAAAAATAAAAAACAAACAAAAACAATATACATACTTTGAATAGCGATGCCATTCGTGTGGATAAGGCGAGCAATAAACAATAGATACGTTGCTATACAGGTCTTCTGTGATTGTGCTGGAGAAAATGGCTGCTGGCGCTGCGAAGATTAGTGCAGCAGCCCATATAATTGTTGCACATACGAGCGGAAGCTTGCGAAGCTGAAATGGAAAAGTCATAAGAATTCTTTTTCTTGAGTATAAAAGATCATTTCAATATTTATTTTCGTATATGTATGAATACAAGAAATGCATAAAATATTTTTATAATAAATATGCTCGTTTCATGATATTTCATAATATTATAATTTGAACTGGCTCAATTTGTATTTTGTTTTAACTTTTTTTTTTCAAGTCTTAACACAGCTTTGCAGACCTCTACAACACCGGGTTAAGACTTGACAAAAATAACTAAGAACCGAAATACCTTTCCAAGTATAAGAATTACGGAGCAAATAAATAACTTATAGATTTTTATTTAAATATTCTGAGAATTGAATTGAAATTAAGATTAGAATTTTTTAAAATTATATTTTATTTATTTTTAAGGGAAACATACAGTACATTAAATATATTCTAATAACACACAATTAATATTACAAATACCAATCAAGTTTCCACAAACTACTTACTCATAAGTCTAAAGAACAACAATTTATGCACATACAAAAAACAAAAAGTGGAATACTTTCTTCGGGACAAAAAGGTACAAATAATCTACTGCGCAAAATATCGACGCCTAACCAAGTACAAAAATAAAAAAAACAATTCATAAAAATCTCTTCAAACAGTCCTTGAAATTATTGAATTTTACATTGAATAAGTCTAAGTTGTTATGCTTAACATTAAAATTTTTGTTTTAAATTTAGGAACTGCAAACAAAGGTTTGTTAAAAATCATGTTACTATCAGCCTTGACTACGTTATTTCCTGTTATTACTAAACAATTACCTCACTAATAACATTTTATCAAAATATAGGAATATCTTGTAAAAAAATATCTATACAAAAAAAAGATGCTACAAGTTGAGCTGATGTAGAGAGAGTTTTTGGAAACTCAGACTCAGAGAATATTAACGACATAAGTTGTAATAACCATGTCAAAAGTTTACCGTAATAGAATGCCAATGTTTGAGACTTTTTAAATATTAATCGAAAACCAATACAAGGTCCAAGTGACGTTATTTAAGTTAATTTATACGAAGTTTAACATATAAATTTCTTATAGATTTATTATATTATTAAAAAAATGGTTCCCTTCAACTTTGGTTATAATCTTTCGAACTAGATTTTTCTACTCTTTTTATGCGGATTTTAATGTGGTTTTCAGTAATAGAAAACGTAAGAGAACGTTTTATTTACGTTTTTTGTTAACGTTACGTTATTTTATAGTGGAATAACTGTGACAATATTTAATTCATAATGTGGAGTCATATAAAATATATTTTTGTGCATTTCTTTGGCAATACGTGTGATATCTGAATAGTCCAAGCTAGCCTTTCTCAGTTTTTCCGTGACCGAAAAACAAATTTCATATAAAAAAAACATGCGAAGTTTCTAATTAATTTACAACACCATATATATATATATATATATATATATATATATATATATATATATATATATATATATATATATATAATATATATATAAAAATAAAAAAAAAAAATATAAAAAAAAAAAAAACGAAATATATATTAAATATAAAACACAATATATATATATATATATATATATATATATATATATATATATATATATATATATATATATATATATATATTAACTGTACAGTAATTTAATAGTAGAAAACTAAAGTGTGTACCGAAATGTAACGTGTGGAAGTGTCGCCCACAGTTAAGTTCCGCTAACGAGCCGCTTGTTCACAACTTCCTAATTAGAAGCGTTTAGTTTAGACGCAGTTACATAATAATTACTACAACTAAATTAGCCGTCCTTGGAGACAATAAGGATACATTACATTTGAATTTTCGCGTATTCAAACTAAAATTATAGTTATTGTGAAGTGAAAATTGGGGAATATTAAAATTATAAATATTTTCTTGTGTTAAGAGTTGAAAAATATGTTATACGATAATTAAATACTTGGTAAAACCTCCTGGGGCCTTGCGTCATTTATATAAGATATATAACGAAAAAAAATCTTACACCGCCATAAAAAGATAATTATGGTTCCTCAAACACTCACCAAATGAAAACAGAATGTAGTCCCGATTTATAAATATCTGTGTGTGTTCATCACTACCAGGAGAGAGAGAGAGAGTAATAGAGTATGTAGGGTCTAAACTCCGTAAAGTTCGATCCAGCAGCTCTGTGACAACTTGAGGTGGAATAAATAATAGATTTTCCAAGTAAAAAATAATTCAAAATTTCATCAAAAATATAATTTAATTAACATCAAAAATTGGGTTGATGAGGACTATTTTCAATACTAAGTTAATTATGATATTTTGAGACAAATATGTGACGCAAAGAAACAGTATATCTTTTTTACAAATGAAACGGATTTAAGATTGACTTTGAAAATGTTGAAACCTTTTTTGGAGTAAGTTTTCGTAGGTTTCATAATTATGGGTGACAAAGTTTTCTAAAATTAGATTGTGTGTGTGTGTGTGTGTAGATATATATTGTAATTACGGCTTAAACACATAAATAATACTCGAGTACGATTTTTAATGATTCGAATATATTTGTAAAGCACCAAAAAACGTTAAAGTTAAGAGAATAAACTAATCACCTGACTGTGATTTATTTGATTAACTACTGTAGATAGTTTTAAGTGTTAATATAAAGACAATTCTAATAAAATAAATTATTAAAACCTTATACATTTTTGAATACTTTACCTACAAGTTTAAGGTCTTGTTTATAATATGACACAAAATAGTGCTGGCATTGCGACTTATATACATGACATAGGGAAAAACTACATTTTCTTACTATTTTTTATTTATTCACTTAAATTTATTTCGGTCTACTATTTTTAAATAGTGGTTACATTTCAGTATAATAGATTTAAAAAATGAACTGTAGTGGGTGGATTTACTAGTAGACTATATAGACTATAGCCCAGGGTGGTAGATTTTAAAAAGCGTCAAATATGCGGATCGTTTTTTTTTTGCTGCTCCCTATATATCAGCTTCACGTTATATCCCGCACACAGTAGGGTAGGCAGAGGGAATCTAGTGTCAAAACACTCCGTTCCCCACTTTACGCCGAATTCTGGAGGCATTGCGTGCTGAGTGGCGGAACTCAACGCCGCGTTTTGCCTCGACACCAGATCGAAGAAATTAAAATATCAATGTAAATAAACATTTCACTTCCTCGAGTGGGAATCGAACACTCAATCAGTCTATTTTACAGTCACACTTCGTGCCTCTGCGCCACGACCGGCCTCAAATTAGTAAGATCTGCTTCCTATAATTTATTAAGAATTCTGTATGATGTGACGGTTCTCGTATGTCTAACAGACGAGACAGAAGAGTTTTGCTTTGCTGATGTCTTATATTGTTACTTAACCTTATTTATGCCAGTTCCATTACTGACTGTGAGCTGCAGGACTGGCTGCAGTCTTGTATAATTGAATCATTTTAATTGTAATGATTTAAAGCGGAGAACGGAGTGTATTAACACTAGGTTCCCTTTGCTTATCCTGTTTTATGCGGGAAACAGCGTGAATCTGTTTTTTTAAAGTAAGTAATGTCTTATATCGTAAATTTCATAGTTTTAAATATGTATTAATCATGGTGTGTTATCGGGTATTCGAAAGGAGGCGCATGATAAAAAACTAGATCGAAACATGAAAAAACGGCAAAAGTACGGGGTTATAGTGCCAAAAGGATAGAATTTTATAATAGATAACCCTGCGTCAAATGACACAACTGATCTTTATGAATCTTAGAAATTTTTCTCTATATCATAACGATAATTTCAACTGTTTTAAATAAAATAGTATAATATAACGTGTGTCAACATCAAAAAAATGCAGAAATTAAAACAAATCCACACATGTGATTACACATCCACACACGTGCATTTAAACGCATTGTTTACTATTTTTTGGGTTCCGTACCTCAAAATGAAAAACGGAACCAGTATAGGATCATTTTGTTGTCCGTCCGTTCGTTTGTCAAGATTATTTGTATAGAGATAGCTTGGATGTAACAGCTGAAATTAATATTAAATATTCAGGTTTACGGTCTCTTGGAGCGCAGAAAAAAAGGAACTTCTAAAAACACAATCAAAACAAGCATTTATGCATAGTTATTGCTGCAGTTTGTATGAAATTTGCCGCGTAATCAAAACCCGTAACCCGGTTTTATTAGTAGGTGGTATTTTCCAGGGACCTACAGAAGTTAAATTTTGCACGACAGATGAACGAATAAGACCAAAAACTAAAATTTATTTTGGAATTTTATAGAAAGAAGTCATTACAAGTTTATATTTTTAATATATTTCATACAAAATAAATACATACGATTGCAAACTAAAGTTTGTCAATTTTTATAAGTTGTACTTTCCGTTTTAATACCAAAATTGGTAGAAAACTTTCAGTGGGCAAGACTGACTCGCACTTAACCATATTTTTTTAAAATTGTTTCTTTGTTCCATTGCGTTACTTAACACCATTACTTTTGTATTAACGCCTACGCCCAACTGATTAGACTAGCTTTGAAACTTGAATCAAATTCCCGCACGATCTAAATACCAAATACAAAAAATTCTCACAACACATCCGATGCACAGTGATGACAATAAAAACACAAAATGAACACCACAATTTCTCGAACATTACTTATTTTGAAAACGTATAAAAAATTGAACGTAGTGGGACTCGAACCCGCGCCTCCTATAAACCTTTAAACGTTTTCTAAATAAGTATTTTTCTTTCTTAAGTGTAGAATAACACTTTTAAAAATGTTTAAAAATATCTCGAACATTACCTGCAACTTCCTAAAAGGGTTGACTATAGCACAATAGCGTTCAGCGGACAGAGCGGTCAGCGTGAACACCGAGACGCCTATGCTAATATCCTTGCCGGTCTCGGATATCCTGCATATAGCTTCGCCCCACGGCCATGATTCCAGTGTATAGATAACCGATACGAAGGGTACACATATTAATATTACTAGTAAATCGGCGAGAGCTAGAGAGAAGATGTATCTGGAAAAGAATTTTTATATATAGATATATGATATAGATGAGGCCGGTCGTGGCGCAGTGGCACAGGGTGTGACTGTAAAATCGACTGGTTGTGGGTTCGATCCCCACTCGAGGAGATGAAATATTTACTTAAATTTATATTTCCATTTCTTCGCTCTGGTGT